>JABWDL010000311.1:0-36473 GCA_015343265.1 Pao palembangensis | reverse complement strand
ATATATATATATATATATATATATATATATATATATATATATATATACTTTTTTTTTTTTTAATGATCTTAGTACCGTATATCTTTTGAATGTTAATTCATGACTTTTCTGTAAATATTAATTTTTCTGCAGTATTGGTAATCACAATATGTACAAATGAGGCCAAGACCTTGGTTGATCTGAGGCTGTAAGAAAAGCTGTAAATAGTATCTTCTATTACACAGATAGAAAATGACAAAGTAAGGCTGTGCTCCATCTTGGTGGGTTTTTGCTGATTGCATGCCTTCAATGAAACATCCGTGTGAGTGCTGCTCTCTGCTTTGCTTCAACTGGAGGGGAGTGTGAGTGACCGAGTCCTTTAGGTTTCCCACTGATTCCTTTTGTGTTTTCTTTTATTTACAAAAGCTAAACAGTCCTGTTGTACAAGTGGTTGGGAAAACCACCAAATAAATGCTTAAGTACGATTTGTTTCCGAGTGTCTCTAGTATTTGGTATCAAAATGATATAGATGTGCAGTGGGGGAAACGGTATTGAACATGTGTTAGAGTTAGGATTCAAACATTTCTGTTCATGTCTGTAAAAGATGTCTTTGCTTGCAACGCAAAGTCCCATAAACCACACAATGTGCCATGTCGTTGGTCATTGGTTGTACAATGTCATGAAATAATAACACATAGATGTAGCACTGAGCTTTGCCATTCTCCCATCTTTGTTCTATGTGCCATACATGTTTCCTTTGTTGATGCGGTAATCCAGGGGCAGCTACTTTAGCAACCATTCATTCACTAGAAGAGAGGAGAAGGAATAAGAATTACAATACCAACTATATACTGATGCACACACACATACACACACACACGTATGTAAAGTATATATATATATATACATATATATATGTATATATATATAGATTATTGCTGTCAAACGATTCATATTTTCAATAGCAATTAATTACAACAATAATTAAAACAATTAATAGCAATTAATTAATTTTAGTTAATCATGATTAATCCATTTTCTTGCTCAAGCTATCAAAAACTCTGCATTATATTGTGGCAACATGAAATGAAAGTATAAGAAACACTGATATGATTTTCTTTTTATTTAGAATTAATGCAAAATCCAAAGATCAACAGTCCAAAGTAACTGGACTAATGAGCAATGGCTTTGGCCATCTTTCAGATCTTCTGCCTCTTCTTCTTCTTTTGCCTCTGGAATACATAAGGAAATATTTCCACTGCCTGGCCAAAAATAAAGTCGGCACCAAAAAAAAGCTCGTACACTCTAATATTTCGTTGGCCCTTAGCTTTGATTACGGTACACATTTGCTGTGGCATTGTTTCAATAAGCTTCTGCAATGTCACAAGATTTATTTCCATCCAGTGTTGCATTCATTTCTCACCAAGATCTTGCATTGATGATGGTAGAGTCTGACCGCTGCGCAAAGCCTTCTCCAGCACATCCCAAAGATTCTCAATGGGGTTAAGGTCTGGACTCTCTGGTGGCCAATCCATGTGTGAAAATGATGTCTCATGCTCCCTGAACCACTCTTTCACAATTTGAGCCCGATGAATCCTGGCATTGTCATCTTGGAATATGCCCACGCCATCAGGGAAGAAAAAATCCATTGATTGAATAACCTGGTCATTCAGTATATTCAGGTAGTCAGCTGACCTCATTCTTTGAGCACATACTGTTGCTGAACCTAGACCTGACCAACTGCAGCAACCCCAGATCATAGCACTGCCCCCACAGGCTTGTACAGTAGGCACTAGGCATGATGGGTGCATCACTTCATCTGCCTCTCTTCTTACCCTGGTGCACCCATCACTCTGGAACTGGGTAAATTTTAGTTGTTTCTGCAATCTCCTTAGATGTTTTCTCTGCTTGATGCATGCCAATGATTTGACCCTTCTCAAACAGACTAACGTCTTTTCCACGACCACGGGATGTGTCTTTCAACATGGTTGTTTAAGAAATGAGAAGCAACTCATTGCACCAGTTGGGGTTAAATAACTTGTTGCCAGCTGAAATTTAATCGCCCATGCAATAATTATCCAACAGGAGGCTAAGCCTATTTGCTTAGTTAAATCCAGGTGGTGACTTTTTTTTTTGGCCAGGCAGTGTATTTCCTCTACATTTTGAATTAAGAGTTAGGAGTGGGTCAGTGAGTTGTACTTGTAAAGTATTTTTTTTTATACAACACCATTTGGCCCAGCTCCCTCCATAATCCATTGCCCATTAGCTACTAGGTTAGCACCCTGCACTATGATTAATGAAGGGTTAAGGGATTTCAACAGGGGTTTCTACCTCGGTACTGAAGTTTCTGAGCCCTGTTGTTGGGGCAGTCCTTGCCCTGCATGCTGAAGTTAATATTGGTCCGGATGCAACGATTGTTCAGCGGTTGAACTGGACGAACATTATCGCTCATGCTGAGGAAGATCTGAGATGGTAGGTTCTGGCTCAGCAGTCTGAGGGAGTGCATCTGAGAAGATGAAGAAAAGCCACAGATAAGACACTGGATAGTTCATCTCATAAATGTCCCTAACCATAGTCAGTGTCGCTATTAAAAATGTAGGATTGGTCAAAAACTGATGTCAGATGGGCACATGATTTTTTTGAATATAGACTAAATGTAGAAGGCAAAGGTCCAGTTTACACTGTACGTTTTCAGAATTCGCTGTAAAACAGCTCCCCCTGCAGATGGTCATGTATGGAAAATGATCTGTGTACACACAGACCACCTATACATGCCGGTACACATGCCAGGCCAGTAGTTGGCGGTAATGTCCTCAGGGTCCTCAGGGAATGTGCAGACCAGCTCTGCGAGGTGGTCCTCTTCATATTCAACCTGAGCCTCAGCCTGGAGAGAGTACCAGTACTCTGGAGGACTTCCTGCCTGGTTCCGGTTCCTAAAGTAGCTCGTCCTAGGGAGCCAAACCACTTCAGACCCGTCGCCTTAACTTCCCACCTAATGAAGGCCATGGAGAGGATCGTCCTCAGTCACCTCAGCACCCAGGTGAGCTCAGCACTAGACCCGCTGCAATTTGCATATCGACCAGGCATCGGGGTGGATGATGCCATCATCTACCTGCAGCATCGGGCCTTGTCTCACCTGGAGTCTCCTGGAAGCACTGTGAGAGTCATGTTTTTTGATTTCTCAAGTGCTTTTAACACCATCCAGCCATCACTGCTGAGAAGGAAGCTGGAGGTGGCAGGCGTGGACCAACATCTGGCTGCTTGGATCATCAACTACCTTACAGACAGGCCGTTCGTGAGGCCGCGTGACTGTGTGTCTGATTGCAGCACGGGGGCTCCTCAGGGGACGGTGCTCTCCCCTTTTCTGTTCACGCTGTATACATCTGATTTTAAATACAACTCCCAACACTGTCATCTGCAGAAGTTCTCAGATGACAGTGCCATTGTTGGATGTGTATCGGGGCGAGATGAGCAGGAGTACAGGGGGGTCATCTCTGACTTTGTGAGCTGGTGCGAGAACAACCACCTGATCCTAAACACTGGCAAAACAAAGGAGCTAGTTCTGGACTTCAGGAAGTCACCTTCACCACACACACCGGTGAACATTCAGGGTTCAGACATTGAGATTGTGGACTCATTCAAATACCTGGGTGTTCACATAAACAATAAACTGGACTGGTCTGACAACACAGACGCTCTGTACAAGAAGGGCCAGAGCCGACTTCACCTGTTGAGGAGACTAAGGTCTTTTGGTGTGTGCAAACAACTACTAAGGACTTTCTATGACACTGTGGTGGCCTCAGTAGTCCTTTATGGAGTTGTGCGCTGGGCGGGGGGCAGTACAGGCAGAGATAGGAAGAGACTAAACAAACTGGTTAGAAAAGCTGGCTCTGTCCTGGGCTGCACCCTGGAGTCCATCGAGGAGGTGGCGGACAGAAGGATGTTGTCCAAACTAACATTCATCATGGAGAACCCCCACCACCCCCTGCACCACACGGTAGAGGCCCTGTCCAGCTCCTTCAGCACTAGACTGTTACACCCCCAGTGCAGGAAGGAGCGCTACCGCAGGTCATTTCTCCCCACAGCCATCAGACTGTACAACACAACACTATAGTGACACGTATTTATGTACCCACACAGGGCTTTCGTTGTTCACTTGTTGTTGCTGTTCACTATTCACTGGTATTCACTGGTCCTTGTATATAATTGTATATAATTGTGCAATTTTATTTTACTTGTGCAATATTTTCTTACATTAATATTAATATATATTTTTTTCTTTTTTATTCAACTTGTTTTTTTACTCCCATACCGCTGTTCTGTTTTTGTCGTACCCCCCCCCCCCCCCTTTGCTGCTGTAGACAAAAGAATTTCCCCACTGTGGGATGAATAAAGTCTATTCTATTCTATTCTATTCTATTCTATTCTATTCTAATGAAACAGACATACTGTATGTGAGTGTATTAAAAAGCACGTGATCACAAAAGTGAACATTTTCAAAACAACAGCGAATATAATGGTCAGTACCAAAGTTTTCCAGTGGACTGCCAACGAGTTGAAGTTGCTTCGATGAACAAACTTGAATTATAAAACTAAAAAACTTGGGGAGAATGTGGATTGTGATTTGTGCCAGTCTTCTTCTACTCTCAAAGTTCTTCTTCCACACTTACATATGTCTACGTAGTCTATGACTACTTGTGCACGCTCAGTGCCTGCAGCAGTAGCGTGCATATCTGAAATTGCTGCAAAAGAGCTTCTTTGTGTTTACACAGGAATCGATGCAGCTTTACTTTTTTACCCTAAAACGGTGGTATAAATGGGGCCTAAACAACAGACAACTCAAGTTTTATCTGAAGCGTTGCAAACCAAGTAGTACCGGCGTAAAGTATTCCAGAGAAAGGTTATTTTGTGCCTAGTTTCACTACAGAAATTCCATAGAATCTCATTCAGCCCAGACTATCAGAGACAGACTTTCCTCAGTGATATATGTTTAAGCTTGTCAGATTTACCTGCATGCGTGTAAGATACACTGGCTTGTTCATTAGGATCCATGTGACTGTCTCAAAGCACGGCGGGATCGTCATTGATCCATCATATGTGATAAAACTGTTTGTCTCTGGGTAAATCTCCTCTATGTTCAAGCCGGTCAGCAGGTATGCATCGTCTGTAAGGTAAGCAGCAGATATGAACAAGGGGGAGTTAATATTAAATCAAAGGATAGAAAATTGCAGAGAAAATGAAGCTTCAACTGGACACAAAATTTATAGAAAATGACTCTTTAGAACATCTGAGTATGCATTAAAGCTTCTCATTCCTATAATAGCACTTTTCAAATGTATTTACATTTAATCAAGTGGAAATATTCACCTTTACATAGTTTAGTTTTACTCAAGTATGATTTTTGATTACTTTTTACTATACTTTGAACCCAGAGGTGAATTTCACATTTCTACCTGCCTCAGCCTGCAGTCTGCTGTACCACCTGGTGGCTTCTCCACAACACAAGGAGACAGCACACGTAGCCAGCCACACTCTGCTCTTCTATCATGCCAAATATTGGTCTTTTGTTTTAAGCTTCAGGCAGTGTATGTGCCAATGCTGCCTTGCCTTTTCAGTATGGGATCCCGGAAGACAATCCTCTGGAGAGGAGCTGTCAACAGTTGCTGAACACACTGCTAGTCTCATTTAGCCATTAGCTGACTTCCTGTCACTTAAAGAATTGTTCCAATTTACCACGCTGAAATGAAATAATGTGTTCAAAAGTTCAAAAACGGAAGATTAAAAACACCCTCTCACATGTACACCTAAAATTCATACTTGAGTAAAGGTGTTTTTAATGCCTAAAACATTTTTTTATTTTCTACATTCATTTAAGACCATTTATGTTTCATCACTATTGCCATTTTTATGTTAACTAACATAAAAACAATAATTAAAACCATCTTTAATCATCATTCATTATGCCATTCTTCCAGTCCTGTGTTAATTGAAAAATGTTATAATTCATAACCGGAATCAAACAGTTACAGTTTCATGAATTACACACAGTCACTTACTCTTATAAGTTATTCTTGTGATTGTTTCTCTGTTCAGCATTCGATTAAGAAATGAGTTTGATGTCTCAGCAATCTGATAAAAAAAAGAGAAAAAGAAAGTAAGGTAGGATGAACTCAAAAGAGAAAGGTTGGCTTGGGGTATGAATCCATCTAAAAATAACGCTCAGTGTAATCCATGCAGGTCAGCACTCTAGTTCACCATTAACGCTGGTGTAATGCCAAAATCCACCAATGTATTATACAGATGCTTCCTCGCGCTGGCTTTGTTGTTTAATCATCTTCAAAATGAGGGTCATGCTGTTTTAGAAATCCACTGAAGTAGCTCAGAGACACATACGCTGCTGCCTAGCCCATTGATCTGCACCAGCTGTCATGTGCTGTCAACTGTATTTATTTTGTACAGTACCATGATGGAATTTTTTTTCTGTATTTTTAAATGCTGTTGTCCCGTGCTGTCAGACAATGCTAAAAATGTAATGACCTCCACATGTCGGATATTCTATGAGCATAAGCAGTTTAAATTTAATTCAAAAATCTTTTATCCTCGTGTTAAACAAGTATACCTAAATTGTGGAATAGGTTTTGATTAATTGAATATTCAAGTTAAAAAAATGGATACACTTTAAGATTTTTAAGAAAATTATTTTACAGTAGTCAAAACCATCACAATGACCGATTCCATCATGCACCTGATTCTGAGAGACAATAGTGTCAATATTCACAACTTGAAAGAAAAACTAACTTAAATGTGATTTACCTTCATGAATATGGATATTATGACCAGTCCATTGGGGCTTTTAGCAGCTTCTGTGTAGTTTGTGTACAACTCATGATTGTAGTGAATCAGTTGAACCTGGAATCAGAGTCAGAAAGACTTTAATTACTTTATTAATCCTTTCTTGTGGAAAAATTCTGGTGTTAACAGTGCTCCACTTCCAAAGTAATAAAAATAGTAAATTAAACATGTACACAAAAATAATTTAACAATATAAAATTGTAATAATATGAAAAGCCTGCACCCCATATTGACAGAAAAACACAGAATTATTGACATTTTTACAGATTTATTAAAAAAGAAAAACTGAAATATCACATGATCATTAGTATTCAGACCCTTTGCGGTGACACTCATATATTTAACTCAGGTGCTGTCCATTTCTTCTGATCATCCTTGAGATGGTTGTACACCTTCATTTGAGTCCAGCTGTGTTTGATTATACTGATTGGACTTGATTAGGAAAGCCACACACCTGCCTATATAACACCTTACAGCTCACAGTGCATGTCAGAGTAAATGAGAATGGTGAGGTCAAAGGCACTGCCTCAAGATCTCAGAATTGTGGCAAGGCACAAATCTGGCCAAGGTTACAAAAAAAATTTCTGTGGCACTTAAGAGCACAGTGGTCTCCATAAACCTTAAATGGAAGACTTTTGTGAAAAACCTGTTAATCATTCCCAAAAAGACACATGACTGTATTACCTCAAAAGGGTGCTTCTACTAAATACTGAGCAAAGGGTCTGAATACTAATGACCATGTGATATTTCAGTTTTTCTTTTTTAATCTGTAAAAATGTCAACAATTCTGTGTTTTTCTGTCAATATGGGGTGCTGTGTGTACATTAATGATGAAAAAAATCAACTTACATGATTTTAGCAAATGGCTGCAATATAAGAGTGAAAAATTTAAGGGGCTCTCAATACTTTCTGTTCCCACTGTATATGTCCCTGTTATATAGAAGTGGTTTATTACCTATGCAATGGGAGTAAGTTATGATAGCTGGTGTTTATATTTGTTTGTGTATAAAATAACTCAGAGTTAGGAATGGATTTTAATGAAATTTTTAGGGAATGTTGATGATGAGTCATGGAATAGATGATTAATTTTGGTGACGTTCCAAATTCCGGAGGGACTTTAACCTTTGATCGTAGGCCAAGCTCAAAGGCCAATAGGGCTTTGATCATAAAGCCAAGCTACTATGTTATGTAACCCCGTATTACTAATTCCTATACCGTATGTACTATACTATTGGTGTAAATCACAATATGTTGGGAAATTAGCTGCTTGGCCGAGGTCTGTGTGCTCTGAATGCATTTCTAGTTGTTTTAGTGAGGAACTGAACAGGTTAACAACCACAGGCAGGAATCATTGCCTGCGACACTCTATGTTGCAATGTGACGGGATGACTCTGGCTAAACGTGCTTCTGTGGCTGAGCAACAAAGCCATTATTCAAAAAAAAAAAAAAAAAGCAAACCCCAGGTGTGTGTTGCTTTGAACTTTTAGTTACAGTTACATGATAGTGTCAGGAGGTTCTCTCATGTAATTTTAGCCATGTTAAGCATGGGCAGTATTAGTAAAAAAATAAACAAGTGAAAATGTACGTGTGCTCCAGTCATATGTTCCGTCTTTATTGAGAAAACTGATGTCTAATGTCTTGGGGGAAAAAACTCTTCCTGAACAGACAGTGGTAGAGGCAAGGCTTTCTCTGACAGGTGCATGAAGTTGTTCCAGTTGTGTTTTGATATACTGATGCAGTATGTTATGTAATGCTAAAAAAATTTTAATTCCCATTTATGTATACAAACTACAGTATATTTAAGTCATTTAGTGCTGTTTTTGGACTGTGGGAGGAAAACGGAGAAAATCCACACATGCACAGGGAGAACATGCAAATTCCGCACAGAAAGGCCGAGATTTGAACCCCGAACCGTCTTGCTGTGAGGCAACAGTGCTAAACGCTGCTCCACCGTGCCACCCACGCCACTTTCCATTTTTCATTATATTGTAAAAACATATGTTAACCACATACCACCTTATTATAAGATTCGCCTTAAACTGAAAGCCATTCATCTACCACCTGAAAATCATCTGATTAGGTCTTAATGATAATGATTTGTGCTGGTTTTCCTGGCACTCATTAGAGGTGAAGTGATATGTTTCCTCAAGAGAACATTGACATTTGGTGCTATCCTGACATAACTGCAGTGCAGAATTGTTTAATCTTCTAAACTGCAGTGGATGCATACAACCCATCCCTCATTCCTGTTTGCACTATTTCTGTGTCATTGTTAAGAATTGTTTATGCAAACATGTGGCATCACACTTAAGGCCGAATCCACACAGAGGGACGATGGTGAAATAAACACAAGTGGCTCTGGGATAATGCAGTGTCTCCACTGATGCAATGAAAAGTGCTTTCTGTTGATTTGAAATGTTGTCTTAGATACAATGGGATGATGAATGACAATCATTTATTATAGTATATTTGCCTGTCAAACCCACAATTATTGTTATCACAGATTTTTTTTAATCTAATGAATAAATCAGAATTCTGTAGTGTAATTAACTCATAATTTTGTTAAGCATTTCTTAAGTAAAGAAGTGAAGTAAAGAGTGTTTTTTTTAAGTGTTAGTGTAGTGATTTATTTAACAATATGAAATAAAAGCTACTCTAACACCATTCTGCTGGTCAGACGTACTGTATTTATAGTCTGTAGGGGTAAGAAAACAGTAAATTATCATTTAAGGAAAAGATGAAATTGACTTGAAATGTCATTTAATGTCTATAATGTTGTCTAATCCTGACACGAACATGCATAATTATAACTAATTTTTGCTTCGCGGTATGATGAGATGTTTCTTGGACTCTCTTAACGGTGCTTTAAATTTTATTGGGGTAAATTTGATAAAGTTTTATTCTTTCTGGCAATTTTAAGTGTCTTTTTTACTTGTATACATTTGGCTCTTTCTTCCTTAACTTTATCCGATAACATCTTCTGCCCCTCTGTAGTTGAAGACACATCTTTGTGTCTTTTATTTTATTTAGTCTCTGACCCCAAAGATCTGCTTCAGTAAAAGATCAAATTCATCCTGATGTCGTGCCTTTGATTTACGGATGTGTTCGATTGATTATCTCTTCCGGTGGCCAGGTTGAACCATTGTATGAATAAGGGTGTGACTAGTGTTTAGTGCTTTCAGTGGTCAAGATGACCACAAATTGCTCAACAAAGACATCCTTTAACCATGTACGTTTCAATATATCCCACAAAATCCAACAGTATGTACTACGGAACATGCAAAAAACATCATCTATTGTTTATATTGGCTACACACCTCTCCGGAGAAGGCCTGTCCGTTCAGCAGGTGTTCAGAGCCCTGGCCATCTTCACTGCCAAAATGTAGCCGGATTTCCTCCAGACGGTGACTGTATGTCATTGGACCTCCAGAGATATTGACCAGATGCTCCTTATCTAATCGCAGAGAGACATGGCGGCCAGTGTTGTACATTGTCCCCCCAACCTGAAGAAGAACCAATGAGGAACAAAGGAACAGTGAGGAACACTTAATTACAGAGTGACACAAAGACGGTCCTCCTTGTAAACTATGCCGTTTGTGCTGTACTCTTTCCAGCACATGCGGCAACTGTAGTTTTTCACTGTAACTGTATGTCTGATTAAAAGCAAAACCAAAATAATTAAAACTTGTCATAATACATTGCTATGGATAAGGAATGGGCCGTTGCCTGACAGTCTCCTATGTCTAAACAAGAATAATCAAAAACATCTCTCCATCTATTTTAAGGTGTTAAGAGAAATGCAGGATAGCAAAAGCAGCAAAGAATGATCTTCACAGATAACCCTGGTTATTCATTTATAACCAGGTCTAGTTTCAAAGTGAATAATTGGTATTCACTACCTGACTCTCAGGCTGACTCTTATCTCTCCCCTTCCACTTTCGGATTCCTTTTTTACCACTTGCTTTCAAAATGATCACTTCACTCCTCAAATTCCAAGAGAAAGAAGTCTACCCACATAATATAAATATTTTATAGAAGATGGAAAAAATCAATAATTTGAAAAAAGAAGGAAAGAGAATAAGAAGAAATAATGAACCAATGAAACAACCAAATAGAAAAGAAAAACTTAATTTCTTGATTATTATTCATGATATTCTTCAGATCCTTCAGTCTTAAAATGAACTCTTATGTTGACAAATTCATAATTAATTATTCATGCTCAAACTATCATTTATCCGAGAGACCTAAGAATTCAGAAAACACATTGTGATTTTCACAGTCTTAAATGCATTAACTTTATCACTTATCTGAATCCTCAGCACTTTTCATATGTAGATAAAAAAGTCCAGGAACAATGGATTATCTGCCTCAGGATTCCTCAATTTGGTCCTATGAGGGCTGCAATCCAGCAGGTAGACCTGTTGGATTGCAACCCTCGTAGGACCAAATTGAGGAACAATGTTCTACTCCATACTTGTGGACCACCCTCTACATCAGGGGTGTCCAGACCCAATATTAGTGGGCAGCAATGCATCCGGGTTTGGCTCTGGACACCCCTGCTCTCCATAAAACTTTAAGGCACTGCCCAAAAGTTCTTTAACAACATTTCCCAAGTTCCTCAAGGAGAACCAGAAACACACAAACTAAAAAAAAAAAAAAAAAAAAAGAATGGCTGGTTTTGTTTGAATATTCTCAGAGAAGCATCAGTTCCTGAGATCCCAGCAGTATCAATGAACTGAATTTTTATTGGCTGGAAAAATAATTGGATAAAGTATGGAGAAGCTCAACTCAATGACAGATGTGAAATCACTGAACAAACTGCTCTCTCCATCGTTTGACAGTCTAGCCCATGAGCTTCATGAGACAATACGGCAGTGGAGTTCATTCTCAAATGGACTTTCCCAGCTCCGCTGTCATAAAGTACGCTGTGCCTGTCACAGCTGCTGATCTGCTCCGGTCTTGCCCTCCCCTTCCTGCTGCTCCAGTCCCGTGTTCTCGATTGTGCACACCTGCTCTAAGTTACCAATCATCCACACCTGCAGTTCATCAGCAATCAGCATGCCTATTTAAGGGACAGTTTCTGAAGGTCTCTCTGCCAGATCGTGTGTGCATTTATGTCGCTCGTTCCCGCATTGTGTTTTTGGATTGGACTTTGGTTTCGGACTCTGCCTGTGATTGACCTGTCTCTGTTCTGTTGCCCCGGTAAACTAGTTCGCCTGCTTTGTGTTCGACTACGAGATTGCCTGACCCTCTGCTCGTCTGCCTGGAATAAAATCGGATTTTGTTCAACTTCTGTGTCGCTCTTGGATCCTACACTGAAGCCTGACAGTACGATCTGGCCATTCATGGATCCAGCGCACAGTTCCTCCGCCTTGGATCGTCTGGCTCAGGTAGAGGATTATGTTCAGCAGCATCAAGCGCAGATGAACGCCGCGCTTTCCCGACTCCAGCAGGCTACGGTCGCTCTGGAGGAAACCCGGGCGATGTTGGAGCTTCGGGGTCCTCCGACGGCGACCGAAGCAAACGTTCACGCCCCCCAGCCACCTCCTACTGCGCCGCTACCAGCTCCGATAGACGCTCCTGAACCCCGTGTCGGCGCACCGGAACGCTTCGCGGGGGATCCCCAGTCATGCGGAGCGTTTATCACCAACTGTTCCCTGCTCTTTTCTCTCCAGCCACGAACCTTCGCGTCAGAGGCTGCCAAGGTGGCATACGCTATCACGCATCTCACCGGCAAGGCTCGTTTATGGGCAGCAGAGGAATGGGAGCGACAGGCACCTTCATGCTCCTCTTTTCACGCATTTTCCACGGAGCTACGGAAGGTGTTTGGCCGAGGTTCCTCCAGAACCGCTGCGGCCGAGGAGTTACTCACCCTGCGTCAGGGTCGACGGAGCGTTATGGACTTTGCCGTCGACTTCAGGATCCTGGCAAGTCGAAGCGGCTGGTCATCTGAAGCCCTTGCCGACGTGTTCCTGCATGGCCTGGCCGATCGTATTAAAGATTTAATGATCGCCTACGAGAGGCCCACTTCTCTGGACGCAATGATTGACCTTGCCATTCAGATAGATCAACGGATGCAGACGCGCCGGCTCTACGATCAGCGTAGCCCTCCGCTCCTAGCAGTTGACAACCAGCTGGGTCAGACCTCTACACTGCCGCAGCCACAGTCGGTACAACCAGCAACGCGGAACCCCCAGGCTGCAGTTGGGGAGGAATGGTCAGAACCCATGCAGCTGGGGCGCACCACCCTCTCCATGGAGGAAAGGAGACAGCGACGCCAGGCCAACCTATGCCTATACTGCGGCGGGAAGGGGCACTTCGTGTCGACCTGCCCAGTAAAAGGGAGGACTCACCTGTAGATAGGGAGTTACAGGTGAGTCAAACTTTCATATCTCCCAAACCCCTGCGACCCTTGTTACGCGTCCGCTTTCTTTTGCCCAGGGGCCCCCAGGAGATGGCCTCGTTAATTGATTCGGGGTCCGACGCCTGCATTATCAGTAGGGAGGTGGCTCGCCAGTTGGGACTTGGGCGGGAACCTCTGCCACAACCGGTCCCCGTCCGGGCATTAGATGGCCATCGCTTGGGCACTGTTTCGCACCGGACCGGACCAGTCAACATGTTATTAGCAGACAACCATATTGAACAGATCCAGTTCCATATCCTGGACCAGCCTGGATTGCCTTTAGTTCTGGGCCTCCCCTGGCTCCGCCGGCACAATCCACACATCGATTGGGAGACAGGAATTGTCCAGAGGTGGGGCTCCGAGTGCCACAGAACCTGTTTAAGGCACACTGACACGCCGCGAACGACTTCTATGGGAGGCCCATACTCCGCTGATTTAACTGGAGTTCCCCCGGAGTACCACGACTTACGGCAGGCGTTTTGTAAGGCCAGGGCCATGGAACTTCCGCCCCACCGGCCTTACGACTGTGCGATCAACCTCCTCCCGGGAACTTCCCCACCCAAGGGCCGACTCTACTCTCTGTCCGAACCAGAGAGGCAGTCTATGGAGGAGTACATCAGTAATTCACTGAAAGCAGGGATCATCCGCCCATCATCTTCCCCAGCAGGGGCAGGCTTCTTCTTTGTAGAAAAGAAGGATAAAACACTCCGGCCATGCATAGACTATCGTGGTCTGAATGATATCACGGTGAAAAATCGGTACCCGCTTCCGCTGGTTTCCTCTGCATTTGAGCTGCTCCAGGGAGCAACTATTTTTACAAAACTGGATCTGCGTAATGCCTACCACTTGGTCCGCATACGGGAGGGGGACGAGTGGAAAACAGCCTTCAACACCCCAACGGGGCACTATGAATATCTGGTAATGCCTTTTGGACTCACCAACGCTCCGGCGGTTTTCCAGGCCTTGGTGAACGACGTTCTGCGAGACATGCTCAACAAGTTCGTGTTCGTTTACATTGATGATATATTGATTTACTCAAGGAGCAGGGAGGAACACGTACGCCATGTCCGCAGGGTGTTACAACGGCTCTGGGAGAACGCCCTATTCGTTAAGGCAGAGAAGTGTGAGTTCCACTCGACCTCTGTATCCTTTTTGGGATACATTATATCGCCGGGGAGCATAGAGATGGACCCCGCCAAGGTTTCTGCGGTTCGCAACTGGCCAGTACCAGACTCTAGAAAACAGTTGCAGAGGTTTTTAGGGTTTGCCAATTTTTACCGGCGGTTCATCCGGAACTACAGCTCCGTGGCAAATCCCCTTACCGCCCTAACTAGTTGTCTGAAACCATTTGTGTGGTCACCAGAGGCCGATGCGGCCTTCCGGACCTTGAAGAAGCGTTTCACTTCCGCTCCTATCCTCCGAATCCCAGAACCGGCCCTTCAGTTCGTGGTGGAAGTGGACGCATCAGACATCGGAGTCGGGGCGATTCTGTCCCAGAAAGCCACTGCAGATCAAAAGCTGCACCCCTGTGCCTTTTTCTCCCGCAGGCTTTCGTCAGCTGAGAGGAACTACGACATTGGGAACCGGGAGTTACTGGCCGTTAAGCTGGCTCTTGAGGAGTGGCGTCACTGGTTGGAGGGAACGAAGCTTCCCTTTGTAGTATGGACCGACCACAAGAACCTGGAGTACATCAGGTCAGCCAAGAGGTTGAACTCGCGCCAGGCTCGATGGGCACTGTTTTTTACCAGGTTCAACTTTTCCCTTTCCTACCGGCCGGGGTCTAGAAACGGCAAACCTGACGCCCTCTCCCGTCAGTTCGAAGCAAACGTTGAACCACCGAAAAGTCCAGAAACGATCCTTCCCCCAAGCTGCCTAGTAGCCTCCCTCACCTGGGACGTGGAGGAGAGGGTTCGGGCGGCCATCGCCTCCCAACCTGGACCTAGCGCATGCCCGGATGATCGGTTGTATGTTCCAGCAAGCCTAAGATCTGAGGTCTTGGAGTGGGGCCACGCCTCTAGGTTAGCCTGCCATCCCGGAGTCCGGCGGACGAGGGCCCTGTTGCGTCAGAGATTTTGGTGGCCCTCTCTCGACAGGGATGTTCAGAGTTACGTGCAGGCCTGTGTCCCCTGCAATCAGCACAAAGTTCCCCGCCAGGCCCCGGGGGGTCTTCTTCAGCCATTACCTGTTCCAGTTCGCCCATGGTCCCACATTGCCTTAGACTTCATCACAGGTCTGCCCCAGTCCGACGGGAACTCCGTTATCCTTACGGTGGTGGACAGATTCAGTAAGATGGCACACTTCATTCCCCTTCCGAAGTTGCCGTCGGCGAAGGAAACAGCCCATCTTATCGTTCAGCACGTCTTCCGTCTTCACGGATTACCGGAAGATATTGTCTCCGACCGGGGCCCCCAGTTTTCTTCCACCTTTTGGGCCGAATTCTGTAAACTACTGGGGGCTACTCCCAGTCTGTCATCGGGCTTCCACCCGCAATCCAATGGACAGACGGAGAGGGTAAACCAGGACTTAGAGACCGCTCTACGCTGCATGGTCTCTCAGGACCCCTCCTTGTGGTCCTCTTTCCTGGTTTGGGCAGAGTATGCCCACAATTCTCTGCCCAGTTCAGCTACGGGATTCTCCCCGTTTCAGTGTGTTTACGGGTACCAACCCCCGCTTTTCCCATCACTCAACAATAACGTCTCTTGTCCTTCTGCCCTAGCTTACATCCGTCGGTGCAGACGAACGTGGGCCCAGGCTCGGGCGTCTCTGCAACGCGCCACAGGTCGCTACTCCATACAGGCAAACCGTCACCGAAACCCCGCACCAGTCTACCAGGTGGGCCAAAGGGTCTGGCTCTCTACCCGGGATCTACCCCTACGGGTAGAATCAAGAAAATTGGCACCAAGGTTCGTGGGACCCTTTCCCGTTCAAAGGATCATCAACCCGGCAGCTGTAAGGTTACGGCTTCCCAGGACTATGAGAGTCCATCCCACCTTCCACGTCTCCAGGGTGAAGCCGGTTCATGAGAGTCCCCTAGTCCCGACCCGCCCACCCCCACCGGCACCCCGTCTCATTGATGGGGGGCCCAGCCTTCACTGTCCGGCGCCTTCTTCGTTCCCGTCGCCGCGGGAGGGGACTTCAGTACCTGGTAGACTGGGAGGGCTATGGTCCTGAGGAAAGGTCGTGGGTCCCCGCCCGCAACATCCTGGATCCCCAGATGATTCGGGATTTCCACCAACAGCATCCTGACCAGCCGTCACGGGTCATGAGGAGGCCAGGCCGCCCCAGGTTGCGACCCAACCTACAACTATCGGGCTCGCCTGAATTTTAGGCATGAGCGGGGAAACTGTCCTCCCACCTGCTTTGGAACGTCAGGGGCCGTTCCTTGAGGGGGGGGTTCTGTCACAGCTGCTGATCTGCTCCGGTCTTGCCCTCCCCTTCCTGCTGCTCCAGTCCCGTGTTCTCGATTGTGCACACCTGCTCTAAGTTACCAATCATCCACACCTGCAGTTCATCAGCAATCAGCATGCCTATTTAAGGGACAGTTTCTGAAGGTCTCTCTGCCAGATCGTGTGTGCATTTATGTCGCTCGTTCCCGCATTGTGTTTTTGGATTGGACTTTGGTTTCGGACTCTGCCTGTGATTGACCTGTCTCTGTTCTGTTGCCCCGGTAAACTAGTTCGCCTGCTTTGTGTTCGACTACGAGATTGCCTGACCCTCTGCTCGTCTGCCTGGAATAAAATCGGATTTTGTTCAACTTCTGTGTCGCTCTTGGATCCTACACTGAAGCCTGACAGTGCCATTGATTCCCGCCATTCATGATTACGCTGCCAAACAGACTACATTGATGCAAGGGCACATGTTCGCTTTAAAAATGGAGCGAAGTGAGCACCGGATAGTGTATTTATGTTAACATTATTATTTCACCTTTTCCCTATTATTTTCTATTATTCCTTTTTTATATGTCTGAGTTTGGCTCTTTTTTGCACTGGTACTTCAGAGATTGTCTGTCTGTATCTGTTGTTCAAGCTGCTTGCACTTATCAGGACAATGGCTGGAGGCTGACTGAGAATATTGCAGCATGATCAGACAAAATGACAAAAGTGAGGTGAATAATCGTGTTAATACTGCAGTGAAACTGTGAAAGAGATACTGATATAATACAGTAGAAGGCAACTCCTTGTCTAACTGGTAATTCTCACATGTTGAATTGATAATCCTTCCCTCACAAATTCAATTCAATTTATTTATATAGCACCTTTTACAATAAAATTGTCTCTAAGTGCTTTACAGAGCAAACAAAGGATGGTATTTATTACAACAAAAAAGGGGACCTAAAGCAGAAAATGTTGAATCTGTAACTGATAAGGAATAATTATTATCAACTTTAAAATGACATTTAAAAAAGCTGCTTTCCAAACTTTTGGAAAAAAATACTTTTTTTCCCAATTATGATTCTGTTTGTATGATTTGCTAACCATTGCTTTCAGAATATTATAATTTATTCACTGGATAAATTCATTGAATCTACATTTAGCCAGGCACCCTGACAAGCACATGCTGAACATTGAAATTATATTTAAATTTGTTGAACAGCTTTTTCCCAAAGCCATCACCACACTGAAGAGATCTGGGAAAAGTTATGCACTTCTTAAACACATGTTGTAATAAAATATTTAGGTGTGATTAAACAGGTGTAATTCGATGACACCTATTTTTTGTGGTTTTATCTATCTATCTATCTATCTATCTATCTATGTGTTTTTATGGCCATAAAAACGTTCAGCAAACGTTCAGTAAGCTAAAAGCTGAATGTTGAAGTTTGACACCTCTTTGAATATGGGAAGCTGCTGTTTTGCAAGTTTCTGTTTGTGTTCCTTTTGCTTCCCGAATCCCTCCATCCAGTATCTAATGACGTGTCACCTCACTGTAAATACTTCCAAAACAACTCATTTTGTTCCAACAGCCTCAGCATCTTTTTTAATTTGTTTCCAGTGCTGCCAGATGCAATTGAGATGAAAGAGACAAGGCACTCTGAGGCATCAGTTAGCACAAATAATTTTATCAACGTTAACAAGACTATAAGGAGATTGTTGGCCATCTAGGGTTTTGCTGGTACTTGTGAGAAAATGCCTTATTTTAATGTCATTATTTTGATGCATAGATCAGTAAAGTCAGGAAATCCTTTACTTGTGGGTTTGACATAAGGCTTAGGGTTAGGGTTAGCATAAGCATAGGGTTAGGGTTAGGGTTATTAGCATTAGCATAAGCATTAGCATAAGATTGTACAAAACACATTATCAAATGAAGGCCAGGCGGGGTAAAGTTGTTTTTAAGTTCAAGCAGTGATAAGTTTCAAGTATATAGCAAACAATTACTGCGGCCCGTCAGGGCCAGCAAGACCTTCTCTACTGGTCCAAACATACTCAGAAAAGTTATTTTTTGTAAATATGTAAATAAAATTATTCTTCATAGTCTGTTCTGTTCATGTCAATTCAACATGTGAGGATGTCCAAATTATTCCATTAAAAACCTGCAGCTGATACAAAACGCTGCAGCCAGAGTTCTGACAGGAATCAGCACCAGGGAGCATATCTCTCCAGTTTTAGCTTCTCTTCACTGGCTTCCAGTGAAATTTAGAATAGACTTTAAGATTCTCCTTCTAACATATAAAGCTCTAAATGGACTATCTCCATCATACCTGCAGGATCTCATAGTTCCGTATATACCTAAAAGAACACTCAGATCACAGAGTGCAGGTTTACTTGTAGTTCCTAGAATTCATCAAAGCAGACTGGGAGGACGAGCTTTTAGCTATCGGGCAGCTTTACTGTGGAACCAGTTACCAACCTGGGTCCAAGAGGCAGACACCACGTCTGCCTTTAAGATCAAACTTAAAACCTTTCTGTTCACTAAAGCATATAGCTAGCCTCAAACCAAGTGTGTAGGGCTGACAGATCTAGTTTAGTCAGTTTTCACAGCTATAGCTAGAATAGGCTCATCAGACTCTTATTCTTCAATTTTTAGCACAGCTATGCTGATATAGGCCTACGCTGCTGGGGACAAACACATGATCCACTGAGCAGTTCCCCTCTTCCTCAACACCAACCACTCCCTCACGTCCTCTCCTCCTTTTCTTCTTCTTTCTCCTCCTTTTATTTTCACCGGGATTATCTGGGTCCAGTCTTCCTTGTCGTTCTGTGTGTCTCCCCCCCTTCTCTCTCTCTCTCTTTCTCTCTCTCTTTGCAGGTCTTCCGTCTCCAGGCCTTCGTGCTGTACGGACATTAGCCTATGGCAAACTCAGGGTCCGCTGTCGGCACCTGCCTATACTGTTCATCTCTTTATAACAACCTGCTATGCTGTATTATGTGTATATATGTCTGATATGTTTGTATTTCTATGATTGTATTTTGTCTGTATTTCTTTGGTTTTATGATTGTATCTGTTCTCCCTCTCTCTCTCTTTATTCTCTCTGTCCTGTCTCCCTCTTTTATTCCTCCTTTACCCAGCCAACTTTCAGCAGGATGGTTCCCCCTTGTAAGCCTGGTCCTGCTCAAGGTTTCTTCCTGTTAAAAGGGAGTTTTTCCCTGCCACTGTGCTTACCTGGGGGTTCAGGCTCTGGGTTTCTACCTCTGTAAAGCACTTAGAGACAATTTTATTGTAAAATGTGCTATATAAATAAAATTGAATTGAATTGAATTGAATTGAATTGAATGTCATATTATATCCGCTTTTGTGCTGCTTCCAGTGTTGCATATTATGGTAGAGTTTTTATCCAATCATATTTCAGCTAGCTTGTGTTGTCAGGTTTGATGAAATCTGCCTAAGGCCTTCAGAATCAACAGAGAAGGCTCTTCAGCGCTGTACGTGAACAGACACAGTCAGTTGTGATAGCCAATCAGATCATGAGACTGCGACACCAAGGCAAGCTTGAAGGTCTTACGCTGAACTGGACATGTACGTGTCCTGTGATTGGATAAGCACATTCGTGAGAGCTGGCACTTGGAAATAACTTTGAATTAAACTTCAGATCCAGCTACCGACAGCTATCGAAGAAGGAGGAGAAGAGATAGATTTGGTTGCGTATATACTAGCCACGCCATTTACAAGACGGACCTTTTATGAAAAGCTGGATCTTGTGAGGACGGCCAACCCCTATGCTAGCTAGATTTGTTTTCAAGTAAGCAGGCGCTGTGGAGGAGATCTGGTGAGTGCAAGCATTTTATTTTTATTTTTAATATGTATTTTATCATTTTATTTCATTAGTATTGAATCAGTGATAACAAAATAGTGGACAAAATACTAAAAAAATCTAAACTTTTGATTTATTGTTCCCCACCACCTCCAGCGACGAACAATCTGTTGTCTGAGCGCCCAGGTGAGCCAGAGAATGGAAAGGCTCCGCCCCTTGACGTCCCGCTGACACTGGTGCAGAAAGGTCCAGTTTTGCCTGCAGTCAGACACTGGCCCACAGCTGACCCACCATCAGTAGCTCCAGGTCTGCAGATTCCTGCTCCGCCTCCCCTGGACTTTACCTCCTGTCCCCGCCATCTGAAAGTCCTGTCTCCTGTTGAGTCATTGAAGGTCTTCTCTGTACCGGTGGTGTTCCCCAGAGAAGACAACGCTCCTCCAGACCTGCCGTCTGGGCCCAGGTGGGCCGCTCTGGGCTAGAGACCCTCCAACTGTGGCAGCCCAGCGGTTCAGGAGGAGGAGGACTCCACAAGACCCTGAGGTAGGAGGTGCCAGTAACAACTTCAGTTTCAGACAGAAGGCTCCTGAGGCCAAGAGGTGGGAGGCACCTCAGACCCAGACTGGAACAATGCCAGCCCCGATGACAGCGTCGACGACCACACCAGTACCGACGACGGCCGCGATCCCAGCATCCAAGGTTGTGTTTCCCGTGGCAATGGCAGTAACACCCAAAATGAAGGCTGTACCTCCTTTGGCTAAGGCTGTAGCTCCAGCAGCTAAGGTGGTGCTTCCAGCAGCAGAGACTGTGATCCCTGCATCCAAGCCCCTGACCCCTGCTGCCAAACCTCTGACCCCTGCAGCCAGGCCTCTGAACCCTGCAGCCAAGCCTTAGACTCCTGCAGCCAAGCCTCCATTCCCTGATCCCAGCCAAAAGGACTCTGACTTCTGCAGTAAAGCTTGTGACTTTTGCAGCAAGGGCTGCCATCTTTGAACTGCTCCAGAGCCTCAGGCTAAGGCTGTCCCAGTCAAAGCTAACGCTGTTCCAGAGCTCTGGGCTGAGGTTGTTCCAGAGAAAGCTGAAGCTGCCTCTGAGGTTGTCTCTGAAGAAACGGAAGCTGTCTTGGCTAAGGCTGTCACTCTTGCGGCTAGCCCTTTGACCCCTGCTGCAAGGGCTGCGACCCCAGCAGCTAAGACCATGTCTCCTGAAGCTAAAGCGAGAGCTGTAACTCATGCGGCTAAGACTGAGACTCCTGCATCCCAGGCTGTGACCCCTGCAACAAAGGCTGTGACTCCCACAGCGACTCCAGCAGCTAAGGCAGCTACACAGCAGCTAAGGCCGTGACTCCAGCAGCAAAGTTTGTGGCCCCTGCAGCAGAGACTGCGTCTCCCGCGGCTAAGGCTACTACCCCTGAAGCTAAAACTGCTCCCAAACCACAGGCTAAGGCTGCCCCTGTTGAAGGTTAAGCTACTCCCTACTCCTCAGCTGAAGTTGTCCCTGTAGAGACTGAATCTGGCCCCAAAGAGCCTGAAGTTGCCCCAGAGTCCTAGGCTGAGGCCGTCCTCGAGGAGGCTGAAGCTGTCCCAGAGCTACTGGCTGCAGCTGCCCCCGTAGAAGCAGATGCTGCCTCTGAGCCCATGGATGAGATTGCCCCTGAAGAAGCTAAGGTTTCCCCAGCGCCCCCGTTGGTAACTGTCCAGTCTGAAGGGACTGAAGTTGCCCCAGAGTCCTAGGCTGAGGCTGTCCTTGAGGAGGCTGAAGTTGTCCCAGAGCTACTGGCTGCAGCTGGCACCGTAGAAGCAGATTCTGCCTCCGAGCCCGTGGCTGAGACTGCCCCTGAAGAAGCTAAGGTTGCCCCAGCGCCCCCGTTGGTAGCTGTCCCTGTAGAAGTGGAGGCCATTTCCGTAGAAACTGAGGCGCCCCCTGTTGAAGCTAAAGCCACCCCTGTGAAAGCAAAGGCTGTCCCAGAGATCCCGGTGAGCACCAAGAACCTTGTGGATACTGGGTCAGGAGTGGTCCCTCCGTCAGACACCCCTCCTCGATGGTGGTTGAAGGACCATCCTGATGGACCAGGTAGGGCGCCATTTGGGTTTGGGGGTGTGGAGGGGGGGAATGTTAGGGTTCTACAGTTTTTGGGTTTCTGGTGGGTGTTTGCTTTGTGTTCTTGTTTTGTCCACTAGGGAGCGTGGCAGCCTGGGTCTTCGCTGGTGACGGGGCGCACCTGTGGCTCATCGACAATCAGAGGTGAATATGAGGCAGCTGCACTCGAGCACCAGCGCTGGATCGTTGCCTCACCTGCAGAGTGGTACCAGACTAACTTTGACTAGTTTCCTGTGTCGCTGAATTTTGTTACTCATGAGATTTTGTCTCCTTGTTCCCAAGGTCGCCACGTTCCTTGAGAAGAAGTCAGAGTTGGTTTTTGGACACCCTGAAGTGGAGCCTCCTCATGAAGAGTTTGATTTTGGAGACTTATGATTGTTGTTGTTTTCCTCCATTTTGGAACGCCTACTGTTTCCCTGGCTGTACACCCAATAAAAGGATTTTTTGTTTTTTGAGAGCCAGTACCGTACCTGCACTTTGGTCCTAAACACAACGCTCCCTAACAGTTAGTGTTTCGTTGGTGTCTTAGATGTAAACTGCGACAATGAGCAGTGTATTGGACAAACTTGATAAGCTCACATAGTTTTGTTGATTAATCTCTTAAAATCATGTTTTATCTTTGAGTTTTATCTTGTTTTTATGTTTTATCTTTGTGATTCTATATGGATTCTCGAGCTGTGGTATCATATTGATGGTATTATGAGGTGTATTAAGTACGACATCACTGAAGACCTAGGCGTGAAATGCACGGCCCACCACCGCTGTACATCAGGTTTTAATGCGTTTCTCGAGGCATGGAGACTGCAGCACTGAAAGTTTGAAATACTGTGAATTTGATAAAAATACAAGAAGACTTCAGTTCCTTTATTAGAGTTGTGGAGGCTGGAATGCTGATGGAGGGCACAGAGAGGGTGTATGAAGCTCAAGTGCAAAATGTGAAGCAAGTAAAAATGAAAAATGTAGTGACTGCTGAGCAGTTATGGAACAGAAATGGGCTCTGTGGAATGAAGTTAATCAACAACCCATCTTGATCATTAAGAAGCTGTAATCTTTCCCAGTGAGCACTCCAACCATTTTTAAAAGATCTACATATATTTATGTAGATCGGGTTGCCACAGATCATTATTCTTTAAAGAAAATATTGTCTAATCTTTGAGGGTCATATACCTTTACTATTCAAGATTTGTGAGTAGTTTGGTATTTTTATGAATTTTTTTCACTGTCATGGCTAAGGAATCAACAATAAAGAATGCGTCCAAAATAATGTTAAAAGGTAATTTTTATTAAAACAAAAAGAGAAGAATGCAACATGCATATGTTTAAAACAGCCATACATTCGCAAGAAGATAGTGAATATCTAACTCTCCAAAAGTGACGTTTGCCAGGGTTTTGTATCTTGGTCTTGGTGGAGAAACAAGGCAGAAAACAGTTGTAAATCCTTAAGGATGTCTGTCACAGTACACAAAAATTAATGTGAAGAAAATAGTCAAAATTTAACTGACCCTTTAAACCTCAAAGCCTCTGCGGTCTCCAGTTCTCTTTGAAAGCTTATCACTCTCTTCATCATTCTTGTCACAGCACAAGCTTTCACTCGAGTGCTACTCCCTCTGATCAGCTGCCAATACCAGGCACCATTGAAAACAGGTGGAAAAACTTAAGAATTAAACAGGTGGGTGTAATGTTGCAAGTCCAGAAAGTGTGTTGTGTTGTTAAGGGTACAATGGAGACCATCTTGTAAATATAAACGTTTTCCCAGCTCTTGCAAGGTCATATATGTCCTGAGATGGTAGTGCTTACCTTGGCGCAATGACAGAAAAAGG
Source organism: Pao palembangensis (assembly GCA_015343265.1). Classification (NCBI taxonomy): domain Eukaryota; kingdom Metazoa; phylum Chordata; class Actinopteri; order Tetraodontiformes; family Tetraodontidae; genus Pao; species Pao palembangensis. Next base: position 12,133 of record JABWDL010000311.1, on the reverse strand, counting down.
CAGACTATAACTTTCGATGGATTACAAGCATAATGATTAATATTTGATGGTATTGACAAGTTCTGAGAATGAGAGGCGTGTGACTGGCACATCTTTCAGTAGTGACTTGGAAATAAGTGACTGAACTAACAGCAGGCAAATATATTAACTGAAAAAGTATGAACTTCTACCATACATAGACTAATCCAATAATATTTTAAGTATTACTTTGCTAGGTAGTGGATGTTATATAGGGAGACTCACAGAAATTTAATTAATTCTCAAGGGCTTGTGTGAGCATTCTTCACACTGCATGTCTGCAAAGTAGGGCTTGCTGAGAATGTAATCTACAAGACTTACAAAGAGTTGTTGGCTTGTCCTGTTATTGATCAATAAATTAAGATAAAGATCTTGAACCCTTAAACATACCCAACCTCTACTAAGATAAGAGAGGTAATGGAGGTAAGACTTAAATTAACTACATGACAGAATGCTAGTGGGCTCACTTATTGCTGGAGCTCAAGATGTTGCTCCGATTAAGCTGCCATCCTCATTGGAATTCAGACAGTGTCCTGGACTACAAAACTGTCAGCCTACTTATCACCATGGGATGGATAAAACGCAGAGCCATCTGTGAATCAGTCAGCATGGAGAACTGTATTTTATCTCTCTAAGAAGATCCTGAGGTGCAGTTCTAGTGAGGAAAAAGGCTGTGGTCATTTTTCACCTGGAAAGCCTAATATGTCCTGACACGTTGCATTTGCTGCTTTAGCAGTTTACAACCGTTTTAAGAAATAATAAAGGCCTTTGATTCATATCTGCTTTTGTCCATGCATGCATGCATGCATGCACATTCACAGGGAGAAAGGTTGCCTCAAAATACAATAAGTGGCCTACAGACACAGTGACCTGATTGGCATTGATTTCTTCACTTGTGGACTTTGTGGAAGGAGCAGTTTAATCTGCTTGTTAAGGAAAGTTTCTATGCCAGGCCCAATTTTACTGCATGGACGTCACTATGTTTCCAACAACTCTTTCACTCATTTGAACTGTTTTAAAGCAGCACTCACTCAGTATCAACTTGTTGCCATAGTGAAGAGCATTTTTTTTAAATCAAGACCAGCAGACTAATAGACTGATTACTTCATCTATTGTAGTTCTACTTTAATGGATAATGCTATTAACATTTTTTTTCAGTTGGGAGCAAACAAGAATTAAGAATTAAGAATTAAAGAAACAGTTAGCTAATACAATTCAGGAAAACAGCGGGTCGGCATGGTGGTTCAGTCAGTAACACTGTCAACTCAGAGCAAGATGGTTTCCTGTGTGGAATTTGCATGTTCTCTTTGTGTCCACTCGGGGTTTCTCCAGCTTCCTCCCACAGTCCAAAAACATGAATTTATTTTGGAGGATAGGGTTAGGGCAACTTAGCTACTCTAAATTGTCTTTAGGTGTGAATGTGATTTTGAATAGATGTTTTGAGGCTTTGGATGTTGGCCTTGCAATGAGCTGACTCATCCATGCCTAAGGCAGATGGATGGATGATTAGAAAAAAAGTGACAAGCTATTACAACATTTATTAAAACCTCTAAAGACTTAATAGCCCATCAACTCAAATACTGGCCAAGTTAAAGCTTATGTGCATAAAAACTGCTTCTTACACACAGACTGCAGCCTCAAACTATACATTTCTTGTATATATAAATATTAGATTTTACAGAAACCTTGTAAAGTGTAACACATAACAGCCCTGTACCACTGCAGGCCAGCTCTTTGCCAGTCAATGATTAGTTATTCCTTTTCAACATATCCCCTCATGGACTGAAAGATCCCAGTTGCCCAGGATTTTGTGTTGTGGCCAAGAACAATGTCAGCAATACAACAATAGGAGGGACAAGACAGATTAAAACCATCTCAGACACAGCTATATACTACTACTAATAATAATAATGGTTCCTCTGTGAACTGGGAGAGAAGGATTGAATTTGAATGGATTAATATTGTTGAATCAGTCGGTCAGAGTAAGAAGTGGATTTTTATGTGCCTGTCTTCTTTCTTCTTTGATCTTTCTTCTTTGTTGTTCTGCGATTCTGCAATCTCCAAATTGCGATAATCTGGAGATAATAATAACATATCCTCACCTGCTGGGCCTTGTCCTTCACTTGAGCCTTATTAAAGTCACTACAATTACAGCAGGGTCCTCAACCTCTGGACCTTGTCCATTGGTCAGGCCTTAATAATCATAATTATCATAATAGTTTTCTCTTAAGTTTTAATATTGCTACTGAGAAATCATGATCACAAACGTGTTTCAAGACCGTGAGGCCACTGACTGCAGATGAATGACACACACTGAAATGTTCAGGTTCAATATGTCAGGTGCCGTTGCCGATCTGCTTTGGTTTATTGCATTTGTTCTGTTTGCCCCCTAGATGCTGTTGGTGACCGCTAAACCCCAGCCGGTGATGCACAACTGTTGCCAGTCGCCATCAACCCTTTACTTAAGACACTGGCAGCAAGTCACCTTGTGTGTGGGATCGTTGCATTGCCTGAGTGGTAACTTGAGTGTTTTGGACTGATCTATTTGTGAATTATGTGATTAAAACCTTTAAATTTCTGCACTGGTCTTATGGTTTGCTTTTTGGTTCCCGTTCTAACACAATATCTTTTAATGATTGCACTAATGCTGGATCAATACCCACTGATGTGGATTTTGGAGTTTTATGATTGTTGGTTTTTTTCCTCCATTTTGGAGCGCCTTCTGTTTCCACAGCTGTACGCCCAATAAAAGGGTTTTCTGGTCTTGGAGCGCCTGCCTTGTACCTGCACTTGGGTCTTAAACACAACGAAACATAACAGAACAATCCAGTCAGCATGGACCCAGTAGATATAATGTTTTCTCTGTTAGCAGAGGGCTTCAAGCTCCCAGACAAGCAGCTGCTCCTTCCCGAGAGGGCGGCAGTGGCACAGGTAGAGACCAAATTGCTGATGACCCTGTTGCTACCGACTCCTGCTGCTGCTCCTTCTACTGTTCCTGCTGGTACTGCTCTTGCTGCTGCTCCTGCTGCTACTGCTTCTGCCGACACTGACACTGGACCCAGTTCACCTCGCGTGGGCGACAAGAGGCTGGCCACTTATCTGAACCAGCCCGTAGCTCTCCCCCAGATTCCTCCTCTGTGGGATCCTGCTGGGATTTCCCCACTTCTTGCGAGTCCCAGCCCAACTGCGCCTCCTGGTCTTTCCGGTGCAGTGTCAGGGCAAAGGTGGTCCAGCCCCGGTGCTTCGGGCATCTCTCCGGGTCCAGACAAGCACGCTGCAGTCTCCGCATATTTCTTGAGCCCCTTCGCTCCGCCCGCTGGTCAAAAGGTTCTCCCTGACCCAGCTCCTGTACCAGAATTGGAGTCGGTTCCGATTCCTGCACCAGTCAAGCCAACTCCCACATGGCAATTTAGCTCCTGCTTCCACACCAGCCAAGTTAGCTCCTGCTCCTGCACTAGCCGAGTTAGCAACGGCTCCCACGACAGCCAAGTCTGCCACAGTGAGGTCTGTGCCAGTTCCAGGGTCCAGTGTGGTGAGTTCCCTACCAACTCTGGCGACGATGAATCTGCTGTCTGAACGCCCAGGTGAGCCAGAAAGTAGAAAGACTTCCCCCCTCGAGGTCCCGCTGACACTGGTGCAGAAAGGTCCAGCGTTGCCCACAGTCAGGCACCGGGCCACAGCCGACCCACTGTCAGTGGAACCAGGTCTGCAGTTTCCTGCTCCGCCTCCCCTGGGCTTCACCTCCTGTCCCTGTTGTCTGAAGGTCCTGCCTCCTGGTGAGTCGTCGCAGGTCTCTGGGTCTCTGTCCCAGTGGTGTTCCCTAGAGAAGGTGATGCTCCTCCGGACCTGTCGTCTGTGGTCAGCGGTCCAACGGGCCCAGGTGGGCCGCTCCGGGCTGTGGCAGCCCAGCGGTTCTGGAAACGAGGGAGGAGGACGCCACAAGACCCTGAGGTAGGAGGTGCCTGTAACAACTCCAGTTACAGGAAGAAGGCCCCTGAGGTCAAGAGGTGGGAGGCACCTCTGACCCAGACAGGAACCACGCCGGTTCCTAGGACAGCGCCGACACCCACGCCGGCTCCGAGGGAAGCGCCGAAGTCCACACTGGTGCCAACGATGGCGTCGACGTCCACGCCCGGCCCAACGACAGCGCTGACGACCACGGCAGTCCCAACCGCAATGCCAACACCCTCACCGGTCCTGATGACAGCACAGATGACCACGCCGGTTTTGAACACAGCGCCGATGACCACAGCGGTCCCGACGACAGCGAAGATGACCACGCTCATGCCGGCCCCGACTACAGCACTGACGCCCATGCTGATGACCCCGCCAGTCCCGACAACAGCGTTGACGACCACGCCGATCCCTGCAGCCAAGCCTCTGACCCCGGCAGCCAAGCCTCTGACCCCTGCAGCCAAGCCTCTGACCTCAGTCGCAATGGCCGTGACCCATGCAGCTAAGCCCCCGATCCTTGCAGCCAAGCCTCCGATCTCTGCAGCTAAGCCCCTGGTCCCTGCAGCTGAGGCCCTGATCCCGACATCAAGGCCTCTGACCACCCCGGCAAAGCTTGCGACGTTTGCAGCAAGGGCTGCCGTCCTAGTCAAAGCTAAAGCTGCCTCCGAGCCCGTGGCTAAGACTGCCCTTGTAGAAGCTGAATCTGGCCCGGCTCATCAGCGGCTGATTTGGGGAGGCTACCAACTGGTCCTGGGCTGGATCGCTGTTTGTTGCTACCTCACCTGCAGAGTGGTACAGACTGCCTTAGACTAGCTGTTCCCTGTGCTCAAGAGTGTTTTTCCCCATCTCCAAGGATGCCATATTCCCTGTGAAGAAGTCTAAGGTCTGGTTTCTGGACACCCTGCAGTGGAGCCTCCCTGTGAAGATTTGGATTTTGGAGATTTACGATTGTTGTTTTTTTTCCCTCCATTTCTTCCATGGCTGCACTCCCAATAAAAGAGTTTTCTGTTCTTGGAGCGCCTGCCTTGTACCTGCACTTGGGTCCTAAACACAATCAAACGTAACATGATGTTTCTTGCCCCCATAAGATCCAGTGCTAATCTATGTCTGCTGTCAAACCCAGTCAAGTTTTAGTGCAAATGTCAGCCAATGGGGTTAACTGTGTTGCAGGTTTATCAAAGTAATCTCTTCTACATTCAGTATTTTGCAAGGCATGGCCGTCTCACACACACACACACACACACGCACACACAGGCACACAGGCAAATTTGTATCTCTTATAACTAAATGGAAAGTGAAACATGAACTATATTGTTTCTTTGGAGATATTAACTATTCAACTGAAAAATACTAAGAATAGCCAAATGCAAACACATACAAAGATACATTGACAGACACCATCATATCCCCATATATTCTTCAGCTTGCTTTAATACTAAAAAGCCCGAGGGATGTTCTTTATATTATTATAATGATCTGAATAATTAATACATCTGAAAGGTTTCAGATATGGTTAAATCTAAATATGTTCAAATTGATTTGGAAATTCCATAAAAGGTGCAACATTGGAGCCTAAAGTAAATTGATCCCAGTAAGCAGATTATCATCTCCACAAATGCACGCATGCACACAGGCATGCACACACACAGGAGTTTCGTATCCTAATCCAATGAGAGACTTTCTCCGATGCCTCTGTAGACAATAGCAACGAGTCTGTGAATTTGAAATGGCCGTAGATGTTGTACAAAACACACCAGCACTGCAAGGTAGCTGTACTTGAGCTTATGCCTATTCCTTGCCTTCCCCTCAGGGGACTCTCTCCGTAAAGACGATTCTACTTTTTGGCCTTGAAAATAATTGCTTAAAATAGTACATGAACTCTTGTTAAGACACAAATCCCAGTCTGATATAATCTGACAACAGGGTGGTTGATTGGTCAGCATTGGTCCAGGATGCTTTCTGGCCCTTAGGAAGCAGGTTATCAGCAATAGGTGAGTTTGTTGACCAAAGATCCCAACTAAACTTGTTCCAGTATGCCCTTTCCAAACCAGCTGTGTTGCTATGTTTGTTTTTTCCCTGCTGTGCTCACCAGACCTTTGTGTCTCAGCTGACATTGTCCTACCTTAAGTCCCTGTTGGGGTCTTCATGTCTTGCCACTCCACATGCTGACTTGCTGGTGCCACCCTGGACACTGAAGTATTTTAAATACTCTATTTCTCTAAGGCCCACATTTACACAAGGCTTTCGGATGCAAAGCTTTAGTTCCATTGTGCCTGTCCAATTGCACTAGAATGCCTGAAAGTGGAGCCATACGAAAATGGGGCCTGGAGAGCAAATGCTGCTGCATCCATAGGTAGAACGTGTTCAGCGATTTTTGGCATGCGCACTGCAGCTGCAGGCAACTGAGCTTGTTTGAGTAGTCATAGACCATACCTAAGCATAAAAGAACTCAGAAGAAGGACCATGGCAACAATGATAGTTCCAAGGGTCCTGTTGGTGCTCTTCACCATTTTGAGCCTTGCAAAGCTTCTTTAGCAACAGTTGGAAGCACTAAAATTTCCTTTAGAGGGAAAACTTTTGTATGTCCAGAGCCATTCTAGTTGCTTTGAGCGAATAACTTGCCTTAACGTTGAGGGAGAAACCTCTCGAATGAGATCTACAGTCGGAGTTCTAACCAAGATGGTGTGCAGGTTGTAATGTTTAAGTGACGAGGAGAGAATGTGAAAAACAGCTAATGCTTCCAGATAATCCTGTTCTACTGTGGGTGTTGTCTTTTGGCAAATGTGAAAGCAATCTGAGTATAACTGGTTGAGAAGTTTTGGACTACTACTTGCTTATGTGCCCCACTAGCATCTTCTGGTTAACTTTCTGTCTCTTAAACCTGTGGAATAAAGATTTTTAAAGCAAGAACTAGTTCTTTGTTCTGCTTTTGGGTCCTCTCCATACCCGTAACATGTGACTGTAAATATCGTTTCACAGATGTTGTGACCATAAAAAACCCTGCTATGGAAAAGCGGATTATGGCTGATGAGTAGCCTATTCTGATTTTTCTTTTGAGTGACCATGCCAATCCTGGTGAAGGAGTAGCCTAATGGTGGCATAACTCCTCAAGTGTTGGGTTCCTGTATGTTCTGGGTTTTTTTGTGTTGTCTGTGTTCTAGTTTTGTCCACTAGGGAGCGTGGCAGCCTGGGTCTTCGCTGGTGATGGGGCGCACCTGTGGCTCATCAGCAATCAGAGGCGAATATGAGGCAGCGGCACCCGAGCACCTGCGTTTGATTGTTAACCTCACCTGCAGAATGGTACCAGACTCACTCAGACTGAATTTTGCTTGTGTCTAGTAGATTGCTTCTCATGAGAGTTTTTCCCTGTTTCCAGAGTCACCACGTTCCCTGACAGGAGTCTGAGTTCTGGTCATTCGTATACCCCGCAGTGGAACCTAACCCCTTGAAGATTTGGACCTTTTGAGTTTAATGAACACTGTTTTATCTCCATCAGGAGCGCTTTCTGTTCTCCCGTGAGTTACGCCTAATAAAAAGGTTTTTTTTGTTCTTTGAGTGCCTGCCTCATAAATGCACTTGGGTCCTAAACACAATGCCACGTGACACCAAAAACAATACTTTGGGCTTTGTAGAGCTTGAATGGACATTGAGTGCGCATTCAGTAGGCTAAAAACCAGGTTTACATACCTGTGGGGGCCTGTAGAAAATAATCTTAAGAATTTGCCCCATGCGATTTATGCATACTTTGTTCTGCATAATTATGGTGAGGCCAGAAATGAGACTGTAGATGAACAGTTTGTGTTGGGATCCAATTCCTAATCATTCAGTGTGATTAGGGATGGCAGCCCCCCAAACAGAGCAACAATGATCTCACAGATAATAAACATGAGGGAAAGAGAGCGAGAAGTATTGTGATCAAGTACGTTGACGCCCAACCTTACACTTCCATCCATTCATTTTCTGTACCTGCTTTATCCATACTTTGGATCGCAGGATTCACTTACTGTCAACAACCGTACTCTTGTTGACAGTAAGTGAATCCTACAGTTAACAGGGGTTGAAGAAAGCAAGATGATTCTAGAGAAATCATCTGTGCTGACCGTCAGGGTTTATCCGATTTCCACCTGGCACTGTATAGATTACTGGCGATCCCCCACAGCTCCAAAAAAAAAAATAAATGAATAAATAAATAAGTAAACCCAAACTGCATGTCTTTGGCCACACCACCATCCAGGGTCCATCTGCTTCCCTCAGATTCAAGTTTGATGTTATTTGGCCTTTGTTTACACCGTCTGTGTTGTGCGGGAAATCTTTCCCATTCTGCGCCCAATTTGTGGGATAAAGTTCCAGACAAGCCTTGTAAATATCAATGTATTTTGAAAGGCACAAATCCAAGTTCTCTTTAAATGTTTTAGTTTTATGGTTCAGGGTTGCTCGAAGAACCAATTCTACCTTGTCATCGGTCCACTGGAAAACTTTGTTGATCACCATTATAATCGTTGTTGTTATGAAAATGGTCACTGTTGTGATCACGTGCTTCTTTACAGCGCTGAGGACGAAAGAGCCCCTACATATATGAATGCCTGGTTCATTACCGCCAGCTACTGGCCTGGAATGTGTACTACAGCATATTGGTGGTCTGTGTGGATGAAAATTGTTTTCAATATACGGCCATCTGTTTTAAAGGAATTTCCAAAAATGGGGGCCTAAAGCTGGAGTTTGCTGCTGCTATGCAAAACTGATTGCAATGCAGATAGACATCATCTTCAGAAGTAGTGTGAATGTTTTGTTTTTCTATTAATGGAGGCTAGAGACTAAACACTACATTCCATGTAGTGTATGCAGCTGTCTGTTGGTAACAGCAGTGTTACAAACTTTACAGCTGTTGCATTACTGACATTGTGTCCCTGAAGCTGAGTCCTGGTCAAGGTTGTGATGAGATTCTCAGTGTGAGATTGTCATAGTGACACCCCAAAAAATAAATCTTTTGTTGTATTAGATTGCTAGCCCAGCAAATAAGACAGACTCAAACTTGCAGCGATGTAGTGGTAACTGTCATATTATTTATAAAGGCTCAGATTGAAGTCTGAGTCTAAATCAGTTGCCCCATAATCTCCTTTTCTTCTTTTGAAGACACAAAGACACACACGCACGCATGCTAGTACACACTCTCAGAGAATGCATGAATGAAGTTTAGGAGGCAAGGGAGATGTGAGTCTCGATTAGCCATGCATAAACAGAATCAGCAAGCATACATACATACAGTATATAAAGTAAATACACCAGACATCTCTCCCTGTAATGTGCCAATACATGTTTTGCCACATTTCCATTGTCCATCCATCCATCCATCCATCCATTTTCCAACACTTACTCCAGGGAGGTGTAATCTCAGTTTCATGTAAATGTAGTGTAAAGGCATGTATTGTACACGGTTGAAGGAAGAGTCATGGCTATCAGTATTCCAGCTACAATCACAACACAAAACACCCAAGCAGCCCTGAGAACAGGTTATTAAGAAGTATAAGTCAGAGGATAAATACTGGTAAATCGTGATCCCCATCTTGGAATTTAGTTAAATCCAGTATTAAAAAAACTAAAACAGTATGGCTAACAAAGTCCTTTGCAACAAACTGGGAAAGAAGAAATGTGAAGTTGGTAGATGGGCTTTGTTTATGTAGTATTTTCCTAGTATTCTGTGGTCATTCGAAGCATTTAACATTAAGTGTTTTGAAATGTTGAAATGAAACACACATTACAATAATAAACACAATGCTTTATGGTTTAACTCGTGATTGAGCATTTGTGGTTTACCCTCTATTTGAGAATTTATGGTTTACCTTCAATTTGAGCATTTAAGAATACCCTGGCTGCACAGTCTTTATACTGATGTGTTTAAAATCACCAGCCACTTAAAGCTGTTTATAGGGGTAGCATGAGGCTAAGTACCTGTTGCAGCTGGTGGCATATGTTGTAACAATGGGGAAAATAGTAAGGCCTAGACTTAACTGCTTAGAGCTCTAGATTGATAGAGTAGCTATCAAAAATATTAGTAATTATTCACAGTTTATTACTGGTTTAAGCACAGTCCACCTTCTGGTCCCTGCTTCTGCCACCTAGTGGCTAGCGCAGGAATGTATCCGAGGCTCCTGAAGACAGTTGAGTGCGATTTTCATCACAAACTACCTGGATGAATGACCCTGATGGTAAAGTCTCAGATCATCCACCATTAGTGTGCTAATGCATTAGATCTGGGTGGTCACCTGAGAGTTGTTGGCAGGGTCGTTGGCAGTGTTTAATGTCCACATGGGCTATATTTTCAAGCTCTGCCTCCAGCCATCTCAGAACTGAAGAAGCCTTCTTGAGAGGAGGCGGAATGCCTTCAAGGAAACCTAAACAAGTCCAGTTTCATGCAGAGATCTAACTTTAAAGAAGATCAGCTGATTCCCAAACTGCTTGGAAAGACAGTTTATGGACATAAGAAGGCCCTTCGTAAAGCCAGAACAGCTTTACGAAGAACAGAACAGCTACACATCATTAATAGACATAAACAAGAACAACCCGCATTTTCTGTTTAACACCATAGCCAGGTTGATAAAGAGTCACAGCTCTGTTGAGCCTTCTATTCCTGCAGCTCTTAGCAGTGAAGACTTTGAGTTTCTTCACCAATAAAATCACTAAAATTAGAGAAAAGATTGATCAAGGTCTCTCCATGACAGCTGATGAGCTGCCATTGTTAGTAACCCCATCTAGTTCTGATCCACCACTGGACAGCTTCCTGCCCATAGACCTCCCTGAGCTGACCTCCAGAATTAATGGATCTAAACCAACCACATGTCTCCTGGACCCCATCCCAACTAAGCTTTTCAAGGATGTCTTTCGGGGCCTCAGTATTAAATCAGATCAATTTATCTTTGACAACAGGTTATGTACCTCAGGCGTTTAAGACTGCTGTTATCAGACCTTTACTTAAAAAACCTTCACTTGACACAGGTGTCTTAGCAATCTATAGACCGATTTCCAACCTCCCATTCATCTCTAAAATACTTGAGGGGCTGGTTGTGAGTCAGCTAACCAAACACCTAAAAGGAATAGTCTATTTGAAGTGTTTCAATCTAGTTTTAGAGCTCATCATAGCACAGAAACAGCACTGGTTAAAGTCACTAATGACTTCCTCATGGCATCAGACCATGGACTTGTCTCCATACTTACTTACGCATTATTACAAAGACTACAACATGAGGATTACAGGATTAGGATTACAGGGACAGCTCTAGACTGGTTTAAATCTTATCAGATAGATTTCATTTTGTTCATGTTGATGTTTCGTCTGGGTGTATAAAGGTTCATCATGGTGTTCCACAGGGTTCAGTGCTTGGGCCAATCCTGTTCACTCTTTACATGCTCCCTCTAGGAAATATTCAGTGACGCGGCATAGATTTTCATTACTATACTGATGATACGCAGCTGTATTTATCCATGAAACCTGAAGAAACAGAGCCGTTAGCCAGACTCCAGGCGTGTCTCAAAGACATAAAAGACTGGATGACCTCCAATTTCCTACTTTTAAACTCAGACAAAACTGAAGTCATTGTTCTTGGACCTAAACATCTGATGACTAGATTATCAGATAGCATTATCTCTTTGGATGGTATTACTATGTCCTCCAGTACGACTGCAAGAAACCTGGGAGTTGTCTTCGACCAGGACATGTAATTTCTCCCTTGTTATGGTTCGGTGTGGTGAGGACCCAAACGCAGAGACGAGGCAGGTTCACAAACGAAAAGTCCAACTCCTTGTCCAAACCGGACCTGCCAACCCTAGTCCAGGGTTCAGGAGCAGCGCCAGCTCCGACTGACACGGCAGCCCCAGCTGCAAACGTCGGGGCTCAGGGGCCCAGCTCAGGAGTCGGAGGCCGGGCTGCAGGAGTCGTAGCTGGCGGGGTTGCCGGCGTGGGAGACGGAGACCGAGCCGGTGGGATCGCCGGCGCTGGAGGCGGAGCCAATGGAGCTGGCGCTGGAGACGGAGACGACGCGGTTGACGGCGCTGGAGACGGAGGCAGAGCCGGAGGAGTCGTTGGCGCTGGAGACTGAGGCAGAGCCGGCGGCGCTGGAGACTGAGGCAGAGCCGGCGGCGCTGGAGACTGAGGCAGAGCCGGCGG
>JABWDL010000034.1:0-16679 GCA_015343265.1 Pao palembangensis | reverse complement strand
TGAGACACAAAGGTGCAGCTCACCTGAGGACCGAGTCCTACAGGCTGTCCTGGTACTCCTACCACTCTGTAGATGTAGTTTGGTTCTTAACTGGAACTGTGCTGCTCATCATTGTAACCATTGTCACTCTGTTCAGGTATTTATTCACTAAAATGTGTAAACGCAAAATTAAACATGACTGACAATAATATGGCAGGACTTGGAAACTTCTATTTTATACCCTGAATGCTATGTCGGCAAACATGGAAATGTTATAATATAGATAATGTGACATAGCCACAGGGTGTACCTCAGTTTATTCCTAAATTGTCTAAATTAATTGAGCAGGTTTTTTATGTTGCCCCTTACGCTGAAGCAAGTTCCTAGTGTGAATTCTGTTCACTGACAATGGCAATAAAAACCCTTTCTGATTGTGATTCTGATTTTTAATGTTTGGCATTTATTTAATTTTGCCAAAGAAGCTTGCACATTTTGTTTTTTTATTACATTTCACTAAATAGCAGAGCACTGTGGTTTCTGCCATGGTGACATTTGAGTGCAGTGTTGGAAAAACAAAGTTTTTTTTTTTTACCTGGCGCCGCATGGAGTGGCAGCCTGTTACAGCAGCTCCCGTCTTTTTGTAGTGTTTTTGTTAATTTTCCTCTTTAACACCTCAACTTACTCTTTAACCGGTTGAGTGTAGTTTTGAACAGCAATGGATACTTGCTGGTTAGCCTGTTTTATTTTGGTCTTGCTGTTACTGCTCGTAACAGGGGACCACACGGAACGGAGTGAGAGCGTTGTTTTTTACACACAGGACCAGCTGATCGCGCTGTGTAAACCAGTGCTACTGCCTGGACCGAGGCCTGAAATCCCTGCGGAGCTACGTAGGAGACGCCGGGGGTGCAGAGCCGGGGCTAAGCTGAAGGCTAAACGAAGGAGATATAAACCTTCGGTGCCGGCGATCATTATGGGAAACGTGAGATCGTTAGGCAACAAGATGGACGAGTTAGCCCCGCTTGTTAAGACTCAAAGGGAATTCCGGGAGTGCAGCGTTATGTGTTTCATGGAGACGTGGTTTCACTCGTGCTTCCCGGATTCCAGCGCTACTGTACCCAGCTTCAGAACAATACGGGCGGACAGAGATGTGGAGAGGAGCGGTAAGAAGAAAGGAGGGGGGGTTGCGCTGTTTGTCAATGAGAAGTGGTGCAACCCGGGACATGTTACCGTAAAGGAACGTTTCTATAGCCCAGATATTGAACTGCTTTGTGTTGGGATGCGTCCATACTTCCTGCCTAGGGAGCTCACCTCCGCCATTGTCGTCGCTGTTTACATCCCCCCATCAGCTGATGCCGAGGCAGCGTGTGAAACCATTCACTCCACCGTGTCAAAACTGCAAACCCTGCACCCCAACGCTTTCATAACCATCACTGGTGACTTTAACCATGTCACACTGGACAAAACTCTGCCAACATTCTACCAGTTTGTAAACTGCCCCACGAGAGACAATAGAACAATAGACCTCCTGTATGCTAATGCAAAGGACGCATACAGTGCGACACCCTTCCCCCACTGGGAAGATCAGATCACAACCTGGTTGTTTTGACACCAAAGTACGTTCCTCTTGTCCAGCGGCAGCCTGCATCCACAAGGACAGTTAGGAGGTGGAATCAGGAAGCCTAGGAGGCACTGCAGGACTGCTTTGAGTCTACTGACTGGGACATGCTCTGTGATCCACATGGGGAGGACATCAACAGCATGACTGACTGCATCACAGAATACATCAAATTCTGTGAACACACCACCCTGCCAGCCAGGACTGTACGCTGCTTCCCCAACAACAAGCCCTGGATCACCAGTGACCTGAAAGCCCTTCTCAACCAGAAGAAGAAGGTCTTCAGGTCGGGCGACAAGGAGGAGATGAGGAGGATACAGCACGACCTGAAGGCAGAGCTGAGGAGGGCTAAGGACTCCTACAGGAGGAAGCTGGAGGCCAAGCTCCAGCAGAACAACACCAGAGACGTGTGGACTGGGATGAGGGAAATAACTGGCTTCAATGTCAAAGACAGGTGGCCAGTTAGCAGTTCAGACAGGGCAAATGAGCTGAACTGTTTCTTCAACAGATTTAGTTCACAGCCCTCCGCTGTGTCCCCCTCCCCCGCACACTCTGGCCTCCAAACACCCAGCCACCCTCCTCCTCTACCCTCCCCCCACTCCACCGTGAGCCCCCTGGACCCACCCCCCTGCTAACTGTGACTACTGGCCAGGTGAAGAGACAGCTGGAAAGACTCCACCAAGGCAAAGCTGCAGACCCTGACGGCATCAGTCCTAAGGTACTGAAGACCTGTGCCAGCCAGCTGTCTACTATCCTGTGCCTCCTCTTCAACCTGAGCCTGACCCAGGAGAAGGTGCCCACACTGTGGAAGACCTCCTGTCTGGTTCCTGTGCCCAAGAAGCCTGGTCCCTGCGACCCCAAAGACTACCGACCAATAGCCCTCACATCTCATGTGATGAAGGTTCTGGAGAGGCTTGTCTTGGCCCACCTTCGTCCGCAGGTAAGATCTTCTCTGGACCCTCTGCAGTTTGCTTACCAGCCCCGTTTGGGGGTTGAGGATGCCGTCATCTACCTGCTGCAGAGGGCTCACTCACATCTGGATGGTGCTGGCTGCACAGTGAGAGTCACCTTCTTTGATTTCTCCAGTGCATTCAACACCATCCAGCCACTTTTACTGAGAGAGAAGCTGCAGACGATGATGGTTGACTCACCCACGGTCTCCTGGGTTACTGACTACCTGACGGACAGGCCGCAGTTTGTCCGTCTTGGCGCTGCTCTGTCTGATGTGGTGGTGAGTGACGTGGGAGCACCGCAGGGGACTGTGCTGTCTCCATTCCTGTTCACCCTGTACACCTCAGACTTTCAGTACAACTCTGAGTCGGCCCACTTGCAGAAGTTCTCTGATGACTCTGCAGTGGTCGAGTGTATCAGTGGTGGACGGGAGGAGGAGTACAGAACACTGGTGAGTGACTTTGTGGAGTGGTCTGGGAGGAACCACCTGCTGCTGAACGTGGCCAAGACCAGGGAAATGGTGATCGACTTCAGGAAGAAGAGGACGGCCACACAGCCCCTGAGCATCCTGGGAGAGGACATCGAGGTGGTGGAGGACTACAGGTACCTGGGCGTGCACATAGACAGCAAACTGAACTGGAAGACCAACACCGAGGCTGTGTACAAGAAGGGGATGAGCAGACTCTACTTCCTGAGGAAGCTGAGATCCTTCGGCGTGTGCAGTAAGATGTTGGACATCTTCTACCAGTCTGTTGTCGCCAGTGCACTGTTCTACGCTGTGGTCTGCTGGGGAGGCAGCATCGGAGCCAGCAACACCAACAGACTGAACAAGCTGATCAGAAAGGCTGGCTCCGTGATTGGCTGCAAACCGGACATGGGACGTGGTGGAGAGGAGGACGCTGAACAAACTGTTAGCTATTCTGGATAACCCAGACCACCCTCTCCACCCACTCCTGGACAGGCAGCGGAGCTCCTTCTCAAACAGACTGATTCAGCTCCGTTGCCACAAAGACAGATGCAGGAAATCTTTCCTGCCCAGTTCAATAACCCTGTTCAATAAGTTCGTCTGACTGAGACTCACAGCCCTGGTGCTGTGATGTGCTCCAGTAGTACTTTCATGTGGCACATTGTCATAATTATTTATTGCATTGTATATGTTGTAAATATGTTAATACTAGCGAGGCTGCTGGGACAAGTCAATTTCCCATGTCTGGGATTAATAAAGTATTTCTATTCTATCACCTGTTTTAAAGTAATAAATAGAACAGTAGTAAAATACTGGATGACTTTCAACAATTGCATAAAATGCCAACAAAACAATAACGCAATAATACATTTTTTTTCAATTATTAACACTTTGTGTTCTTTTTATATTTCTGATGAAACGGAAAATAATGTTTGAAACATCTAATAACATGATGATGTGGAGTAATCAGTTTCCCATTATAAATGTAGGAATTTCTGAAAAATAAAATGCTGTATGAGCTGTATCGTGTGACTTCGGAAGATGATTTCCTTTTCTCAACTCTAAATATACTCGCCTGTCTTCTACTTTAATTTATCCTCCTCTGATTGGAACCCCACTGGGCAGCAGTACTCAGTGGGAATGTTTTGGTTTTCCCACACGAAGGAAGCCACTGGGTGAACATGAGAGTCCTGGTTGAGGAGTTGCACTCAAGAGGACATAATGTGACGGTGATCCGGGCTGCGGACAGCTCGTACATCAGCCAAACCTCTCCGCATTACCAGAGCGTCACGCTCGATGTTGCCTTCGGGGCAAACGACAGCTTTTTCCATCATTTTGTGGGTGAGGTCATCAAGATCAAACGCCGCAAAGGGTTCGCTTGGTCCCGTTTTGAGTTAGACATGGAGTTAAAAAACAACTTCTATGAATTGCACGGGATAATATGTGACGCCATCATGCACATATTTGAGAATAAAGAGTTAATGAATTCCTTCCTAGATTCTAAGTTTGACCTAGTTCTGACAGATCCTGCTAATGGAGGAGGGGTCCTGCTGGCTCACTACCTCAGGCTGCCATTAGTGTTTAACGCTCGGTGGACCGTCCACGGCGAGGCCCATTTTGTGGTCGCGCCCTCTCCCCTGTCCTACGTCCCGCTTCCACCTTTGGAATTATCCGACAAGATCAATTTCTTCGACAGGGTCCAAAACATGCTTTTTTACATCAAGAGGATGCATCTCTACAAGCAGATTGTCGGGCCACATTATTCTACGTTGGTCAGCCACTACTTTGACCGCGACGCGGACTGCTTCTCCCTGTTTCAAGCGGCTGACCTGTGGCTGATGAGAGCGGACTTTGTGTTTGAGTTTCCTCGTCCCACCATGCCTAACGTGATCTATATGGGAGGCTTCCAGTGTAAACCTGCCAAGCCTTTACCTGAACACCTGGAGGAGTTTGTGCAGAGTTCTGGAGAACACGGACTCATCATCATGTCTCTGGGAGCCTTCATTGCTGAGCTTCCCCCTGATCTTTCTGATGAGATCGCTGCAGCCTTTGCTAAATTACCTCAGAAGGTCATCTGGAGATACAAAGGTGCCAAACCAGCAACTCTGGGCAACAACACTTTACTGGTGGACTGGATGCCGCAGAATGATCTCTTAGGTCATCCAGCTATAAAACTTTTTACAAGTCATGGAGGAACAAATGGGATATATGAAGCTATTTATCACGGCGTCCCAATTGTAGGACTTCCCTTCGTGTTCGATCAGGCTGACAACCTCTCCAGACTGAGGGCGAAAGGTGTTGCCAAGCTTCTAGATATTTCTGACTTGGATAGGGAAACGTTTCAGAAAGCCATAGAAGAAGTCCTGAATGAACCTCTGTACACACCTAACATGCAGAGACTCTCCAGACTGCACAGAGATCAGCCCATGAAGCCGCTAGACACTGCCCTCTTCTGGTTAGAGTTTGTCATGAGACACAAAGGTGCAGCTCACCTGAGGAGCGAGTCCTACGCTGCCCTGGTACTCCTACCACTCTGTAGATGTAGTTTTGTTCTTAACTGGAACTGTGCTGCTTATCAGAGAAAAAAAAAAAACAGCACAGAATAGAGATACCTGAGGGACGATCACAAGTCAGGGAGAAGGAGGCCCAGGTGGCTTTTAGGGAGGACAAACGATAACAGCGTAACCACACATTCCAACAGGAATCCTGATTTTAATATCGATATAAAAACCGAGAAATAAAGTGCACTGTAAATAAAACTTTTAAAACCACAGAGGCATTGTGCAGTTTACATTACAACGTCAGCACATTCAAAGATCCTGACGTTCAACTGCAGTCCTTTCGCACGCTCCCCTCTGACTTAGTGCTTTGTTATCGCTGCTCAGTAAAATGACATTTCAGTGCCAAAGTCCTTTTCTGCTCAGCAAGCGGACAGTGAAGCATGTGTTTTGTCCTCTAGTTAAAACAATGACTGAAAGACAACACAAAGGTAAGAAAAAAAAAAATCATTTTTGAGTCACATTTCTGAGGATTTCTTTTCTTTAAAAAAGGTTCGATTATACAGGTGGTTTTAAATGATTACAGTCAGAATTATGGACAATCGATAATCAGTAATATATGCTCTCTTAAATCATGCAATTGTAATATTTCTCTTTGGGATTTCTTTCCGAATGCAGAGTGAAAATGCAGGGACTGTGGCTTTGGATCGGCCTCTGCGTCCTATGCCCGACCGTGGTCCATGGAGGGAAAGTTCTTGTTTTTCCCATTGACGGGAGCCACTGGGTGAACATGAAAGTCATCATCGAGGCCCTCCATTCGAGGGGACATCAGATCTCAGTGGTACGAACACTGGACAGCTGGTACATTAAGGAAAAGTCTCCGTTCTACACCTCAATCACACTCGAAGCCTTTTCTGGATTTAATGAAGACTTCATAACTACATTTGTAGCCAGGCTGTTGGAGATCCAGAGGGAAGGGAAGTCTATCTGGACACGTTGCAAACTAGAAATTGAGCAGGCAGTGAAGGCCTTTGGGGTGTTTGAAAAAGCATCTGAGACAATGAAATCGTTCCTGGAGAACAAAGATCTGCTGCAGTCAATAAAAAACACCAACTATGACCTGGTCTTATCAGACCCTGTTGCACCATTTGGAGCTATAATGGCCAACTATTTAAAGCTGCCTCTAGTTTTCAATGTCAGGTGGACGAGTCAGGGTGATGGTCATTTTGAAATTGCCCCCTCTCCTCTTTCTTACATTCCGCTCATGGGAACACAGTTTTCAGACAGGATGAGCTTCTTTGACAGACTTCAGAATGTGCTCATGTTCGGGTACATGAAAGCTAAATTAGCATGGATCATCATTCCAAATTATGATGATTTAATTAAAAAATACTTAGGTCCAGACACCGAATACACCTCCCTGTTTCAAGCGGCTGACCTGTGGCTGATGAGAGTGGACTTTGTGTTTGAGTTTCCTCGTCCCACCATGCCTAACGTGGTCTATATGGGAGGCTTCCAGTGTAAACCTGCCAAGCCTTTACCTGAACACCTGGAGGAGTTTGTGCAGAGTTCTGGAGAACACGGACTCATCATCATGTCTCTGGGAGCCTTCATTGCTGAGCTTCCCCCTGATCTCTCTGATGAGATCGCTGCAGCCTTTGCTAAATTACCTCAGAAGGTCATCTGGAGATACAAAGGTGCCAAACCAGCAACTCTGGGCAACAACACTTTACTGGTGGACTGGATGCCGCAGAATGATCTCTTAGGACACCCCAAGACTAAACTGTTTGTGGCTCATGGAGGAACAAACGGAGTTCAGGAAGCTATCTATCATGGAGTCCCTGTCATTGGACTTCCGCTGATTTTCGATCAACCTGATAATGTACGGAGAGTTGAAGTGAGGGGCGCAGGAAAGGTCCTTGATTTTTTTACTTTGAATGAAGAGATCCTCTTTCAGGGAATCCAGGAAGTTCTGAACTATCCCTCCTACAGGACCAACATGCAGAGACTCTCCAGACTGCACAGAGATCAGCCCATGAAGCCGCTAGACACTGCCCTCTTCTGGATAGAGTTTGTCATGAGACACAAAGGTGCGGCTCACCTGAGGACCGAGTCCTACAGGCTGCCCTGGTACTCCTACCACTCTCTCGACGTGATGCTGTTCTTAGCTTCCATCATGCTGGTCATTTCCATGACCTTTGTCGCTCTAATACGATGCTTATGCCGTAGATGTGTGAGAACAAAAAGTAAACGTGATTGAAACTAAAAGAAAAATGATAAATTAGGAATTTATTCTATCATCAATGAAAAAAAAATCCACCTTTAAGAATCATCGTATGAATATAGTATAATGTCATACTTCTGCTTTATAGCGATTGAGGTGCAGAGTGTCATTACAAGAATTCTTTTTAAAATAGATGAGGGATTTATGATGACGATAAATGTCAAAGCATTTTTACTGTATTATGTTTTACTTTTGATTTGTCAATAAAAAATAATTTACCCCACAAACAATTTGGGACCCACAGGATGTGTCAGACTAACCAAAATAAAGATCATGTATGCATGTGAAAGATCGGGAGAGAAAGAGAAAGCTGCATATGAGTGGAATAAGACAACTTCCTCGGAGTCATCAGTTAGTTTTGCATAAACCCTCCTACAGGATCATCCTACAGAATCTGTCCCCATTTCTGAGTGTACAAAAAAAACAACAGAAGAAGAATTACTTTAAAATGGAGAGACTTTCTAGGGTTTTACTTCAATAAATACTTTTATTACAAAACACACAGTCACGTGGAAAAACAAAAATATTTAGAGTGGAATTTCACATTTCTTCTTCGTCTTATACACATAGAAGTGAACCAACATGGTAAGTCAGATTGATATTAGCTGCCTGGTCATTCCCACTTGTGTCAGTTTAGCTAATACAAAGGCACAGGAAAATCACAGAAAACAAACAAAAAATGCAGTTTAAAAAAATGAAACATGCCCTTTGATGAGGGGTTTGATGGGATCAATATTTCTGGTAATTTCTTTTTTATGGGATGATGCGCTGCAGCTCTCCTCTAACAAATACTGTGTGCACAACAGTGTGTTTGTGTTTGTGTGTGTGTGTGTGTGTGTGTGTGTGCAATAATAATCAAGTTCCAATAAAACTGATTTGGAGTGTTAGCGTTTTTAAATCTGACCAACTGTAAGCTGTTGCTAATGTGAACAGGGTCCCGCTCTTGTCACGGCAGTGAAGCACATTTGAACAAAACACTCGGCTGGTCTTGAAGGATAAGTAAAGCCAAATAATGACAAACGGGGCCACAAAACCGATGACTTACTGATAAAAACAGAGAGGCAGTTATATCCATACTGAGCCACTTTGAGGGAAACTCTTTTTGAACCAGCCTGCGCTGACAGCGGTTTTACAAAGTCTCTTCAAGATATTTACAAAGCGTCTATTCCAGCACGGTGGGTGTGGTGGGCGGTGTAAGTCATCTCAGGAGGCCCTGGTGCGTAGAGAGCTCATCCTGAGCACGGTGAGCTCGGCTACGTCTGCGTCCTCCATCTCCACCTCCTGCTGGCAACTTTCTCTGATTACGTACACTATAAGACCCACACAGATGAAGATGAGGAGGATTATGCCTATAACCTGGGGTGTGAAAAAGTACAAACACAGACAGTGTGTATTTTTAAACAATAATAATCCATCTCATACATTAAAGGGGAGGTCATTTCACCTCCATCGTGTGAGAGAAGAAAAAAAGTGTTTAACTCACCTGAGAAAAGACAAACAGCTGTTGTGAGCGGAGCATCAGCTCTTGTGGGGTGACATCTCCTTCACTAATTGGCTCACACCACTTCTGCGGAGCTGCCTTGTCAACTAGTACAAATCTACCCTCCCAGTCTGTCATAGCACAAGCGAAGTACTGGCCATCGAGGAACAACAAGATCAGCCACACGATAGCAGGAACGAAACTGGACAGGGACACGGTCTTCCTGCACCACTTATCGCATCTGCATCCTTGAATGATCAGCATCAAGGTGAAGGCCATGACGGCAGGAATGATGAAGAATGCTGATGAAAACAGTCCGTTCCATGTAGGATTGCAAGGACACTCAAACTCCAGCTCCACCAGCTTCTCTAGTCCCATGAGGATAAACCCAAAAGCCACATTTGACACCAGAGGACTGTTGCTAAGTTCATTTTTCAGCCTGGTAAGCCATTGTTGTCTACTTTCCATACTAGACTGACCGAGGAATGAAGACAGTCGTTGTAACAAGCCCAAAAGAGGGTCCACCGTTGTGAACACATTGGCAACAGCTAAGTGATGCGTAATTAACGCATCCAGGGGTAAGTTCTGCCCCGGGGCCAAATGCCACACTTCCACTCTGATTGGTTTTGAACAAAGGAGGGTGTGCCGTCTGCTCTGACATCGCTTTAGCCGATTGGTGTGCGCTGGGATTCAGGTGGGGCTACATTTTAAACGTGTTTTCCCTTGGACAAACTGGAGGGAGGGCTGTAAAGTGGAGGGAAGTTTGTTCTGCAGCTCAGGCCTTATCGGTCATTTGTAATAAAACTGTAGGACCATGGTGTACATATCTATCAAAAGCAAACATTTTTCACAGGAAATTGTAAAGCCACAGGCGAGGTTTTTCATAAATCAGCACAAAAGCTCAAACGTTGCTTTTAATTGTTATGAACGACAGGAATGTCACAACATCTGACCTCATTGAAAGCAGAAATTTACTTCTAAGTATAACAATTCCTTCTTTTGCTTTTTTCTATATGTATGTTAATTTCCAGTCCTTAGTTAGAAAAAGGCACAAGGAGACGCTTCTCAAGCTGCTGCATTAGGCCGCACGATGGCGCTCACACCGCGGCTCTGAAGCGGGTAAAGGGGATTACGCGCAAAGGAGGCCATGTTGGACATTCAAGGGGATCAGGTACATCCAGCCAGGCCACTGATGTGATGACATAATTTAGAAATGACCTCGGAGGGTTCAAGAGCATCACCATAAGCCTCTCACGTTAAAACCGGACAAGTGCAAGCGTTTAGATCCGCCGTGGAAATGGACTCGAAAAGATGTAGCTGCGCTGCTTTAAAACTATTTTCAGAGTCATCTGCAAATTAACCTCGGCAAAAGTTAGATGGAAAAAAAAAATCTGATGGGCTGTTTGTCAGCAATTTACGATGCAGAAGGTGCAACTGTGAAGAGAGAGCTGCTATTTGAACGTAATTATTAGCGATTTCATAAAGATGCAGAAATATAAACCAAATTTAGAGATTCGATGAAATGTTGCTTTGCATTATGGAGTCTTGTGTGTGGATTCACAACTAACGTCAAAACTGTGCGTGTGTGTATGTGCGTGCGCGCCCGCGTGCGTATTTCCATGGTCGTGAGCGCATAGGGAACGCGCAGCTTGTCGTTGCCGCTGGTGTCCTGCCAGCATCTGTCTCTCTTTTTTCGGTTCATACTTGTGTTGCGACCGCGTCGCTTGCCGTAGGAGGATTTTAATTTGTCCGCTACTTTTATTTTAATCGCGTTTTAAACGTGATCGCGAGGGAGCGCAAATGCGCATCGGTCTGCGCATCTTTGAATCTTCACAACTACACCGTGGACAATCTTCCTGACATCTACAGAGTTCCCATCCGCAAATCCAGCGAGGCTTCTCCGCCGCCTATGGCCGCACATCGGCATCCCTGAGCCGCTGGCCTCGTCCCAGACCCTTCACCCATCGATGTCCTCGAAAGGTCTTTAAATCGGGAGAGACGTCTGTGAACATTTTTTCTTTCGTCCTCGACTGTCTGTGGGCTTTAAGAGCCAGGTGCTATGCTGGGCCCATCTATCTAGATCTCGTGATTAAAACACGATCTCTCCTCCCACATTCGTCCGACCGAGACCCTGGTACTCTTCATCAAACCCCGACGATGCATCCGAACGCAGTGATGCTGGCGACGGTCCTCCTGGGGAACTTGATGCTGCCTTTCATCTGGGCGCAAAACGGTAAGAAAGCAGATGGAAGCTGTTTTGTAAACACCGAGGAAAAAGTAACCCGACTGGTGTGAACACAGCCGAGTGAAATGTTCTTAGAGAGGATTTCTGCCTTAATGCTCCTGTAGTTTCAGCCATCTCCACAGCAAGGCCAGAGTTAGAGGTCTTCCAGATCTGACTCAATATGTGACCTCATGCAAGCTTTAACAACACGCGTGACTGGGACACATTTACAAGGTTATTTCACGTCATTTTAAGGTGTGTCTGTCTGGGACATTAGCTGCCACTGATAGCTTTGTCTACCATGCAGCAAAAGGTGCAGAAAAACACACATTAAGTGGTGTTGCTGAGGCTGTGCCGTGATGAAATGAGTTCTCAAAAGGTGTGCAGAGAAATGGAATTGTGCACCGCCTCAGCACAAGGGATTGGCTGCCAGAATGTACGATGAACCTGCTCTGTAAAGTGATCTAATATTATCAAGACAAACAAAGTCTTAAGTCTCTCCCGGCGTGTGCCGTCAACACCGCAAACACAGGCTCCATCTGTATCACAGCGGCTGGCTCTCTGCATCTATTTCTACTCCACTATTCTACCACATTTCATGCCAGCTTAACTGGATCTTTCTCTCGTGGCCAACTGGATCAGACTGCAGTTTCCCACAAAATAAAATCCCCTACATTATGACACCATTTCCTTTTCTGGCGAGGAAAGGAAATATTCAGAGAAAAAAAAAAAAAAACAAACAAAAAATGGAGCCGCGAGAGAGTCAAAAGTTTATGCGTGGTTTCAAATTCTGATGAATTGTAATGGAGGATGTCTTTACTTACGTGACTGTGAAGATCGTCAGTACGTGTATAGAACCGCACTTGCTGACAATATGACCGTCGCCTTTATTACATCATTAGAGAAAGTCTTACACCCGCACATCAAGGCCCTTCTGCCTACTAATCAATATCATTATCTGGCAGAGATGAGTGAAGAAAACTCATCATTTCAATGTCCACTTTGTCCTTTCTGTGGCATAATTAGACGCCTACTCTGCCAAAGTTAAGATAATTTGGTGAATGGAAGGGTGAGGATCCCTCCAAAGCCACTTTGGTGGTTCATAATTCGTTTTTTTAATGGTCAGAAGGATTTCAACCTAAACAATAATCAAAAACGTTGCAGGAAAACTGGAGCATTGTTTGTTTGGAATAGACGATACCACAACAGTTGGGCGAGAGCAAAACCAACCCCCTCCACACGTCTTTTTTTTTTTTTTTTTTTTTATTTCTCAGAGGTGCTTGAAGTATGCGTGCGCAGTTAAAGTGTTCTCTGATCTTACTACCTGGAAATCCAAATGGAAAATAACCCTACTGTTTGATGAAGCCGACACAAAGGCCACTTCCTGTGGTCTCTGCCTAGCTGATGGCACAGCGGGGCAGAAATCCAGCCCCGGGGTCACTGGGAAAATCACCGCTGCCCCTCAGTTATTACAAACATCTGTGACTTCTCCTTCCCATCCTAAACATACCCAACGTTCGTAAAAGCTTCGCCACGCAGGTAACGCGTCGCAGCGTGGGCTAAGATCTGGAAATTTGCCGCCACCGGCTGCACTGAAAAGCCATTTCATTTCTCTTTCACAGTTCAGATTGAGGGCAATCGATGCGTGGCTTCTTACGCAATCCGAGATTTTCCCCTCATTTCAAGCAGTGCAGGCGGCAGCGTGGGGAGAATAATAATTATAAGTGCAAGAGATGTAATCACTGTACGCGTGAGGCCGTGGGAATTCGCATCATTTTTCCCTCACATGGAGGGGGAAGCAGGCCCACCATGGGAGGCCACTTTCTGCGACAGATATTCCACGCACTGTAAATAGCATCCGTTCGTTCTGCCTTGTTTCTATTTTTACCAGCGAGACGCAGCGCCGAGAACCGTGGCTTTAAGGTCCTTTTGTGAAAGTGAATTCATTAACTGTTAATGGACGGCTGCTCCGTGCACAGCTGTTCCAGCCTTTCCTGAGACTTGCAAGGTGGCTGTAGAACTGTTTAAGTGAGGGGTTGGGGGTGGGGGGGGGAGATGGTGCCGCGATTATGCAGAGAAAAAAAAAAAGGTCTGCTAAAAAGGTAGCAGGGGGCTGACCCAAGGAAATGCATTTGTGCTTATATAACCCACCCGTTTGAATCCTATAGCCGGCTTCTGTTGCCAACCCTGCACCCTGCCTGTGTGAAAACAGGCAGTGATGTGGAAATATCAGCTGGTGATTTCGTTACAATGCGCTTTAACGCGAAGCCTTGCCCATTTATTTTGGAAAAACCTCGACTCTGCCCTATTTTCAGATACTATTTCAGGGCTAAATTTGGACGCAGCCACAAAGAGTAAACACAGTGCAAATTCCAACTATTATTTATGGGCTGAAACCCAGAATCAGAAGATACTTGTAGTGTTTGGGAGGCGACGGGCTTGTGATTTCTGTTAGGTGAGGACAGTCAAGGGGCCCAGGCCACTCTTTTACAATTGCGGAGTGAAGACGTGTCCCTTCTATTGCGTGTGATTCGATTTCCGCATCTGCTGCTTTTGCGTTCCTTCTGCACAATCATCAACCCACAGCGCTATTGGATTTTGAAATTTTACAGCTTCACACAGTTCAATCAGTAAGACCATGTCATGCAGCACTGTGCCCAGGATCATATTTCTGTCAGGCCCTGGACAAAGATCCACTGGTGTGTCCGGAGGAATACGCTGGAGGACTCGAGCCAGCACTTCCACTCAGTCATTCCTGTGTAATTTGATCTGGACTGTACTGATTATAGGAGCAGCGTCATGCAGCATAAAGTACACCACAGGTATACTTATATTTTAATAGTCATTTGCGCAGGAAAGGCTTTTGCTGAACGTGCACGCTGCGTGTTGTTGCACACACTCACAACTGGAAGTTTCCCAATTTAGCCTTCGCCCTGCTATACTGGGTGCTCTGGTGAAACCGCTGCGGTTAAATGTGCTGCGCAGAGGCGGCTCCGGAAGAGAATACTCCAATATCATCTGCATTTACGCCTGATGGTGTGGCTTCATAACAAGCCGGCTCAAAGGCTGGATTGTACAAAAAAAAAGAGCTCATACTGACACAAGCAATAATTAATACTGGGAAATATGTCGGAGGGTTGGGGGATAGGATTCATCACCCCGACAGAAAACAATTAGCCCGGTAAAGACTCTCCCAGAGATGTGGTTGTTCTATTTTTAGACCCACCGAAAACGTACCTCCTGCCCCACGACGCACCTCTCCCCTTAGTTTTGTGGTTTTTATGTCACGTCTATTGAATTCCCTTGTTCTGACCTTTGAAAAAAAAATGGGACGCTCTCTTTGGTGGTGATTAGAGGAAGGGATTAGAACATTTCTACCCAGCAGAGGGGTTATTGGGATTTAAATCTCATTAAACTGTTGCCTCTTTGCTGCGATCTTAAAGACAGACTCCGGTGTTGCAGTAATATGGAAACAGTTTGGCCCATTCAGCTTTTGCTAATAATGGCAGCGTTTCTACTCCATAGCAGTGACTGAAATACAGCTAATAAGTGATGTGATTGAGTCAGTGAAGTGAACCCTAACCCAACAATAACCTATTTGAGAGGGCTATACATCCTCACAGCTCTTTGGAGAATAATGCATGCAAAGATAACAAAGATACAAATTGCACCAAACTCTATTAGAATTCTTATTTTCTTAGTAACTGAGCTGTCATTTGAAAGCTTGTAGAAGTATTAGCTGCTAAGCTGCCATGTACAGTCTGTAGAGACTGTAAGAAACATTTCGAACAATATACTTGTCAAACTGGCTTTCAAAATTCTGGGTGGAAAATTCAGACTGGCTGTGTTTCTGCTGCCAAACAGCGTTTTTTTTTTTTTTTTTTTTTTTTTTGTCTCAGGCTCATTGCAGAAATACCATTTGACCTCTAAGATTGATTTTCCAGAAGCGAAGCTCGCTGTTTACCTGTTGTGTGTACAAAGTGAAAAGTGTAAAAAGCCTGTGAAAACATGGCCGCTCTGTATAGAACGCCTGATTCTAAAAGGTGCCTCTTTTTCGTCAATAGAGATCAAAGCGAAACAATCTGAGGCCCACTTGGACGGAGCGGTACAGTATTTCATCAAATCTAACGGACTGAATATGCATGCGGATGGCGCTTACAAGGCCTTATAAGGCGCGACAAAGGCAGTCAACTCACAAACAATAGACAAGATGTGAATGCACTGATGTCCACACCCATGGGACACTCACACGCCCTGAATTTCATTTATGTCAGTGCTGCATGGTTGCGCATATTGCTAACAACTCTCTTACACTTAAATTAATTTTTTACACAAAAAAAAAAAAAAATAGATAAGTTCCAGCCTCATAATTACTACGTGATTATTTTTGGTGCTCTCCACTAATTCCACTTTCTTTCACCCTGTCAACAGCGAGCTGGTGTTATTAAAACAATCATCGGTTACTCTCTTCTGTCTGTCTCATTCAGGTGCGACAAAAAGCAACCACAGACAAACGCACCGCTGACCCGGAGGGCGAGAGTCTGTTGTGGGTTGTTGATGGGGATCTGGGTTGTAGGAAGGCAGCTGACTCACTCTCAGGCAGCCTGGTGGTGGAATGTGGCTGGTTGCTGCTCCTCAGGAGAGAGATCTTCCCAACCTACATCAGCGCAGCATGTAGGCTGTAATGACTGTGACGTCGTGGCTCTTGACTGTGTTCTAATCCTTTACAATCTAAGCAGAATGCTGCATTTGCTGAAGCCGAACGCCAGCGACTCCCGGCTGCTTGCTACAGAAGACAATGCTTTGCTGAAATTTTTTGCTTTGCCTCTTCGCAATGTCATGTGACCTCTGCACGCACAACAACAAGTGCAGCTGGTGGGAAGAATTAGTCAAAAGCTGGGGTGTCACGATTTCGATTCATCACAAAGCCAGGCGCAATATCACAACAGAACAGTCAAAAGCTGAACACACAAACACACACTGAAGAAAAAGCTGAAAAGTCCATATGAAACTCTTCCTGAATTGGGACCAAATGTGTTACAAAACAGTGCGCAATGAGAATCAAAATGCTTCTCATTTTGATTCTCATTGCGCACCATTGTCCCCATTGGTCAATATTATATATACATACATAGATGAGGTCATAAAGACTTTGTCACTGAGTTGCTGAGATAAATCTGGC
>JABWDL010000310.1:27500-32877 GCA_015343265.1 Pao palembangensis | reverse complement strand
TTTTATTCATACCGCAATTATAGAACACAACAAAAATAAAAAAAAAATTTAAACAAAGAAACCATCATGAGAGACGATACAGCTGTAAAGGATGGAAAGAAGGACGGACAAGAGGGAAACTGGACACCAAAACTGTTTTGGTCCATCATGATTTGGAGATTCAGTTCAGCAGCAGCATTTATTCACTTCTGAACTGAATGGCCTGTACGATCAGACTGTTCACGGAACTTCTGTTAAAGAAGACACTGCCCGTTCTTTGTAGATTGGAGGACCGAGTAGACTGCCGGGGTGGAACGAATATGCATCACGGCACCGATGGTAGAAACGCATTCTCTATTATCAGCTCTGCACAAGGTGCCACTCTGTCCTGTGGATATTCATTCTTTCCGCACCACCGATCACATCTTCACACTTAAATATAATATTGTTTAAGAGTGAATTAATTTTTACATTATTTTGAATGAGTCAACAAGGGCATAAGGTGACGTTTAACAACATTTAACAGAAATAAATCGGTCTCTTGCAAAGCCTGTAAGCTGGAAAGATACCAATTACTAGTTAGTACATGAGAAAAAGAGTTCTTTCTAAAACAAAATGTTTTT
Organism: Pao palembangensis; assembly: GCA_015343265.1. NCBI lineage: Eukaryota > Metazoa > Chordata > Actinopteri > Tetraodontiformes > Tetraodontidae > Pao > Pao palembangensis. Next base: position 32,275 of record JABWDL010000310.1, on the reverse strand, counting down.
GGATGGATAGAAAAAGAGAAGTGACAAACGGCATTCTTCTTGCTGTGACTGGACAGATTTTTGTAGTCTCTGCTCTTTATAATCTTTTCAAAGTCTGTGGGTAATACTTCAGGAAGATCCTATGTGCAATTTCAAACGTGTCTCCCTGAGGCTTTGTCGGGTATTGTCGTCCATTAAAAATAAATCCCTTTTCTACCTGGAAAACCACCTTATTGAAGTTGTCCTGGTTGAATGGCTGTCCGCTCTCCAGACACTCGACCAGGGTGTGAATAAAAAGACCCCATCTCTGGGCATAGTAGTCCTGGATGAGGCCTCCCCATTGTTTGTTGGCATAATCCAGTATCTCACCAGAGGGACCCCATAAAGTCAGCTGGTTTCTGGCATTTACGTCATAGAGCTTTGCCTCCTCCTCGTCGAGCGCTAAGGATCGGGCTTGCTCCAACCATGTCCCCAACAGGAAATTGCGATTGCTGCTCAGCAACCGATTGAGCTCAGGCAAAAGGTCATAGAGGAGAACGCCACCTGCTGTCAGTAGCTCTTGTATTTTCTGTTTTTGAAAAGCACTGACAATATCTTGGTAGTAGGAGGATGTCAGGACTTGCAGCGCCTGCCGAGTCACATCCACAAAGTCGTACTGGAAAGTCTCCTTTGACATAAAAGATGGGGCTGCTTCGATAATTAGTTTCCAGGCGCGGAACAAGTCAGCTGGCTCGTACCAAAGTTCGGAATTCATATGAAAGGAGGGCCGACGCACCAGCGGACTGTGGTTGTGATTTCGGTAATGCGGCAGCGTGCAATTATATACGCTGGCAAACAAGATCTTCCAGGCAGTAGACAGGCTCTCATGCATGCTGCCATATCGCCGTGTTGCATACAGAGACACCCACTTGAGCAGGTTGACCGGCTCCTTGCGCCAAGCCAGCTCACTCATCAGCTCGTACATCACGGGATTCTGCTCAATGCCTTCGGGAGTCATGCCTAAGCCGACCAGAGTGGAGTTTGGAAAGTGTAAGGCTTCAAAGGGCCCTGAGTTGATGCTTTCCACGGTGCCAAAGAATCCACTGTTGCCCCCGAAGTTATGTAGCATGCACCAGATGAAGGGCTGCCCATAGAAAGACTCAGTGTAGGCGAATAAGGGCTCCGTCTCTGCAAACAGATCCAGGACAATCATTCTTCCGAGAGGTACTCCATGTAGCAGGGCCCGGATCTGAGCGGGTTTCCAGAATGCTGCATCGCTGAAAAAGAGCCAGCCTTGCATCAGCCAAACTGCCTGAGGATCAACTGGGGATAAAAAAGGCACTTGAGTTAGTAGTCAAAAAATGACATTTATTATAAATAACCATAAAAAAAATCCAGGTTTGAAAGTGAAACATCTTAGTTCTCACTCACCGGCAGTCATTGAGGCAAAGACAGCACGACTGACTGCTGACAGGTAGTTGGGCTCAGAGGAAGGTGGAGTCATCTCGTTGAAGGTGTCTGTGTTGTAGATGTGGTTCGTTCCAAACTGCTTCACTACCTGGGCTAGGTACAGCGAACCAATCCGGGGAAAAAGTGGGTCGCGGGGGTCCAAGATGTACAAGCATGAGAAGCTGCAGTTGAACTTAGACCAGGGCCCAAGTCTGGTCACTCTTGCTTCTGGATATAACCTGAAATAAAGTAATTCAACAATTTTGGCTCTCACATAAACAGTAAATGCAATTATGAATTAGTGCTCCAGGACCACGGTAACCACAACAAATAGTAATTTTTCTTCATTTGCATTATTCTGCTCTCAAATTTGTATTTTTGTTTTGGCATTACATTTTTATTGTTTTATGTATTTTTTGTGAAACACTTTGTAAACATTGCTTTAGAAAAGCGCTATCGCTATAATAGATTTATTATTATTTATTATAAAAAGAGAATGAGCTTGGGTGGCCTGGAGAAAACTGCAGCATATATTTATATGTTTATGTATTTACATTGCAGGGCTGTTAGTTGGAAGGGTGCAATTTTTTTTCTAATGCTATTCCAGGGAGTCTGTCATAACAATTAGAGAGCATGGGCAAAATAGATCAGTTTTTTAATGCAGGCATTAGCTTTCAGAACACACTGGTCTAGGTCTAATATGTTACCTCAGGATTCCTTTGGGGATGTTCCCAGAGAAGGCTGGCAGCACAGGAGTCATGCCAAAGGACCTCATTTGCTCTAAGATTTTAAACTGCAAACAGAGAAAGTGTAAGGTTACATAATTAATTAATAAAGATCATCATACTAAAAAGAATTATGTAATATTCAAAACCAAAGTCTTCATTTCTGCATTTAACATTTCACATCATACTATCCTCAATTAAGTTTGCTCCATTTACATTTGTTTTGCTACTGCAGTTATCAATTTACTCATCCACCAGAGTGATGACATAACAATATTTTGATGATTAAAGTTCCTAAATGTTAGTATTAAAGAGGGGGCGCAGTATGTCACTTGCACAAAATCACCGCTTGATGGTGCCAAAGTCAAGCATGTCCTGATTGTACACAGAGCGGTTTTAAAGCGCTGACAAGCTTGAGGTTTCAGTACTTGGAGGTACAGTTGATTCACATGCCAGGACTGAGGCAAAGGTCCCCCAAACTTGAACATGTTTCCCATACGATTCCAGGCAAGAAATGCTGGGCCAGAAAAGAACTCCTCAATCTCTGACTGGTTCAGTCCCAGAGCTCGGTATACCTACAACAGGGACACAGCAAGATGATAAATAATTTTCACAAAATCAAGATATGAGACATGTATCATAAAGAGGTTTTCGTATATATTTGGGACACCAGTTACACATTTCGAATGTACCTCTTGCCACAGGGCTTCTTGGCCAGTAAAAGCCAGGGGTAGATTTATTCCATTAAGTGCCATCCAGTCGATCTCTCGCTCCCATCTTAGCCAGTCCCACCACACAGATGAATAGCTAAAAGTGCAGACATTCTGGTAATAGCGGAACCTGAACACAGACACATAAATAAACCATTCAGAAAAGTGCCATTTTAATTGTCTCCTTTTCCTGTTAGTCTGTAACTCTGCCTAGTTTAGCTATTTGATGGTTCAGTGACTTAAATATAGAGCAAAAAATAATGCAACATAGAAATCCCAAAATATATGCAATGAATTTTTACTAATATTTTTTCAATTGTTTTTCTTTTAAAATGTGAAGTACAACATGATTCCATGTTTTGATCTATTACTAAAGAAACAGCTATATTACAACATCTATTAAAAAAACATATAACATCATTATTGTATTTATTTCTGGTTTCACATAAACAAACAAAAATAATTACACACAAATATTATTCAAGATAATCACTGATCATTATACATTCCTTTCCTTCTAAAATGTGTAAAAGTTAATAGGTCTAGTAATCTCTATAAACTGAAGTGAATATTTTTGGAGGATTCTGTGTTTTTTTTAATTTAATTTAATTAATTAATTTTTAAAATAATTTCTCCTTTTTTCTGACTGACTGACAGTGAGAAACATATTTTAATGGGTTCCAACCTTTTGATCCTTTGTTTAAAAGATGCACAAACATCAGCTGATACAGCATAAAATGCAGGTCATTGTCCTGACACCAAAATATTAAGAATTCTATTTTTCTTTTTTCTCATGCAAAGATGACAACAAATTTTGTTAACACATTACCTTTGCGACTACTTCAGAAGATTTTTATAGCAGCAGATGGGCACTTGTACTCGTCACAATAAAAAGGCATTTTTCTTCGTGATGTGACGGATGATTTTCTATGAGAATATACTATCAAAATAAATACTCCAAATAGTACATAATCTGTCCTCTGGTACATAATCCTAAAGGATCTTGCAAATAATCACTGGAGGCTCCTGTGACCCCTGCAGACTGTTTTCTGACAAATATTTGTTTGGATCATATACTTTAACGCCACTGAATATTCAATTCAGAACCCTTACCTAAGCAAGAGCAGCAGGAAATATTTAAATGCTGCTAAAACACAAGTGGAAACAAGCAAACAGGAGTATGCACTTTCTGTAACATGCTATGAGATGCTTCACAACATAACAGTCATGGGAAAACGAAAGTGTGCCAAACTTGCTATGTCTTCTTTTCCCCTACTGACATAACTAGGGTGAACTGATGCAAGTCTAATGCCCAACGAATAGTTGAAAGGAAGCGCCCAGTCATAGTACAAGTGTCTATAGTGCACACAGGAAACAATGAAAAATAATGTGTGACAAGCCTCCATTTTTCATGCACCCCTGCATTTCGCTGCGGTGTTCAGAGCTGAGCAGAAACTTTCATGCCAACAGAATTCAATCTCTCAGGCACCTCTATGACTCCAATGGCAACATGTCATTTATACTGAAACCAATCCATCCATGATCAGTGGTGAACACTTGACGCCTCATTGTAAAACAACATTAATGTCTCCATCTCTATAAAGCACCAAATAAGAATGTGACAAGATAGCCTGAGTTTCATGCAACAGTGGAGCAGAACAGGAACAAATCTATAGCAGGACCAGGCTCATACTTGAGGACTATATTATTATAAAGTGTTATTCACATTCACATTTATCGTCTTGCTCAGATGTAACCGAGTGTAAACGTGGGGACGCACTGACCTCACTGAGCAACGGAAACGGCTGGTTTGTGAGGCATCCACCTGCAACCCAATTACCACCACCTTTATAGTTTATCAGGCCATCTGAAGAGCCTTTATATCAGACCTCCTGGGCAGATTACGGCCCGCGGGCCACATCCAGCCCTTTGG
>JABWDL010000310.1:0-25000 GCA_015343265.1 Pao palembangensis | reverse complement strand
AAGCGTTCGTACAGAAACAGTAGATAACGACCAGAAGTATGGTTATACCGTCCCTGGTTGACATTTTGACGCGTAGTGCACTCAAATCCAACTCTGGCCCCCTCGCCTCACGTTTCAAAACAACTTTTTGCAGCATTTGCACAAAATAAGGAAGCGTTAGGTTGCCGACGTCCAGCCAACCAATCAGAGGGCTAGAACTGCTTCCTCCACGACAGAATCCAACCAATAACAGGGCGGAGTTTGCGAGATACTTGATCTTCGTGTGATCGCTGCCAATTGGACTATAATATTAGAGAAGTGGCCTGATTTCAGGATCAAATGAGATTACGCGAACAGAACTCCCTTCCTCAACCTTATGTATGTTGTGCTTTAGACATGGACCTAATAGGCAGTCAACATACAATAAACCAGTGGTTTTCAAACTTTTTTGCCCAAGACACACGAAAGGCCAAACCAAAATCTGAAGATACATCTGTAAACATATCCATGCAATGTCTTAATTTACTTATATTAAATAAGTCAAACAACTATGATGATCATTTATTAACAACATATTATTATCATCAACATTTTCTTCAAGTCAATAGAACATTTGTAAAATTGCATTAAGGCAATTAGATGCATTCAAAACCACAGGTCATTAGAAAATGTGGACCTGTAAAACTTGTGGAATACAAAGGAAACATTTCATTTTAGTGGGTATGTTGAATGGAAAGGGATTTTGATTGCATATTAACAGAGAGTGCACTGTAGTAAAAACATATTTGGTCTAAATTTAGAAACACAAGGAATGCAATGAGGAAAAAAATTTGTTGGGCAAAATATCTCCATCCATCCATCCATCCATCCATCCATCCATCCATCCATCCATACCTATGTATTTAGCTTTATTTATCCACTATTAGCTGAACAGAAAATTGTAGTTAGGTCCTGTTTAACAGAGAGATCTACTGTTGCTCCTCATATAAACCAAAATGCCAGCTTGCATAAATAAGCGCTGGGAAAAGGAGAACTTTCTCAGTAGCGTCTAGAGATGTTTGGATACTCTGACGTTGAAGCCAACCAAAACTGATCCAGACAGAGCTCACCGATTTGGCCATTAACCATCCACACTGCCTCATCCAACACCTCGGCCAAATCTAGGGGGATTGCTTTAGCAACTAATGCCTCCTAATACAGAATACAGTGGTTTGTGGCAATTTGGACGTTTTCTGTTTTTATCTTCGTAATAAATACTCTCACTCTCCCTGTCATACACCATCTGTTCAAATACTGACGAATACATCCAAGGTCAGACATTTCTCTTTTAAATAGTTATCAGTCACCCTGCTTATGTCAGTGGATTCATCTATTTGTAGAGAAAATCTCATTCGTAGTTTCTCTGACAGGTTTTGCTCTATGCCCCCTAACATGTCAATTTTTCTTTTAATGGTGTTATCCGAAGAAAGTATTTTTGGTATATTTGGACCGAACATGACACCTGCTACTTTTTTCTGCTTTGCAATAAGCTCAGCTAGCAAATAACTGGCTTCCATCTTTTTATCAGATACTTTTACACAATCTAACAATCATTCTTGCTGTTTTTGGTGCATTCTTTGAAAGAATGCTAGGCTTTTGTCTGTGAGGAAGGGAAGCTTTGTGTCTTTTAAGCTTCTCAGGCACCATGTTACTGGTAACCTTTTCCGATAGATGACACACTCCGGATGAGGGTCTTTGGCATCTCTGATCCAACCAAATCCATATGAAACGTAGCTTTTGTGATATTGTCTGCTGAAATTTTTTTTTCTTTTCTTATCATGGCTGGTTGTCTGCGCTGCCGTCTGGTTGTGGTCAGCTTCTTACAAGAAAATGATCCATTTTGCCGCTTTTTTCTTGATTGTCTTTTTGTTTTTGGATTAATCTGGCCTTTGAAGTCTCACACTTTAGTGATTCCCACTACCCGGGTTTCATGCAAACGGTAAAAAATGGTAAAAAATGGTTATTATTGTAGCCTAATGATGGCCTACTAAAATAAGTGTGCACAAAGTATTAATATAGGCCCTAAAACATTAACATTTATTAATAAACATATGTATAGTTCATACAGCTGGCGCACTCATGTCACAGCACAACAGTGTGTCCTGGTACACCATTTGGGAACCACTGCAATAGACTGAAATATACCACAGTCCTGTGGTAACTGTATTCATTCACAAACAAAAAAATCCCTAGCAAGCAAAATGTTTTTCATTATTTTCATTATATTAGCATTATATTAGCAGACACCATGTCTGCTTTCAGCATATCCCGTATGATTACTCCAAAGTTTGAGCCTTCCATTATACTTAGGATATTTCACTGCAGTGGGGACATGATAGTTTATCTGCCAAGTGGAAAATGAGAAATTGAGATGCTTTTAGCGAATCACTGTAGAATGTGTGAATGCAGAGAGTTGAAATGATTTTTTAGGTCTAGGCTGGCTCAAGCCTCTTTCCTGTTGAAGCCGCTCTGGGTAAAAGTTTAGGAAGTTCCCACAATGCACCAAGCTTTTCACTACTCTGATTTTTTTTCAGATATAAAATTTGTTTGAATCCTCAGATACATTTTTTAAAAAATCTTTGCTGATAAAATGTAAGAGAAAGAAGCAACCCTGACAATTTATTTGCAAACCTAATTATTCAGTATCTGAAGTGTTTTTGAGGCACTTTCACTCCAAATTTAATTTATCCAGTAAAGATATCTGAGGACAAATTCCTATTTACAAAACATGACCTTGCCAAGAAGGTGCAGCAGAAACAACAACAACAACAAAAATTACACAATAAACATACCAATAGCAATATCTTACTCTCGCACATAAGTCTTAGGCAGCCTTGCAGCCTTACAGCTGTTCAGAAAAATTTTGAATCTCAACGGCAGCTCTTTTTTTTTTTTTTTTTTTTTTTTTTTTTGCTTTTGATTGGCAAAAAGTCCCTGATGAAGTTTACATATTTGAAGAATATATGATGTGTTGACCGCTTTTTCCTTGTGTGGCCACCGGGAGGAGGTGCTGGAGCCTTTAATTATTATATTATATAATAACATTAATATGCATTATGAATCGTGTTTTTCCTTGTTGTATATTCACGTTTTTAAAAAGCGCTTTAAATCAATCCAAGAAAAAATTAAAAATATAGTAATTTAATAGGTACTGTATAAATTGCACTTTTGGTAGTGACGATATTATACCATTAGGGGTCACATATGCACCACCCTCCTGACTGTGTATATGTTGTCCAATACTGCACTCTAGTGGCTAAATACCATTACTACCACATCTGATACAACCGCTCCATCAGTAACATTAAAAGTAATTTTGCTCCACATTGAGCTATGGCTTGATCTGTCATTATGGATTAAAATGAAAGGGGTTCCTCGACACACCTGTCTGCCCCATTAAATGTGGGTGATTACAAAGTGTGATACATTATTACGCTGTCAGGAGGATTAGGCTGTCTCTGTGTCCATGTACAATGAGTCACGGATTTTGCGTAGCTGCTTGTGCTCTCTAATTTTAACATCAAAAGGACACGCAAACAAGCCTGTCTCTTTCATTCATTCCTCTGTGAACCTTTTAAAATTCACACTACACTGAAATATATAATATATAATCTTCTTTTCCTTTCGGCTTTTCCCTTCAGGGGTCGCCACAGCGAATCAGTTGCCTCTAACCCTGTCTTCTGCACCCTCTTCTCTCACACCAACTACCTTCATGTCCTCTTTCACTACATCCATAAACCTCCTCTTTGGTCTTCCTGTAGGCCTCCTGCCTAATAACATATATATTTAACTTACCCACAAATGTAATTATAAAAACACGTCTGAAGGATACTGTTCTCACCGTCATATTAATTACTTTATGGGTTTAGCTGAGAAAGAGTGCAAATGGTCAAATAAAAAGTATGCAAGTGTGTTTCAAACTCATTGTTAATTAAAAAAAACCCAAAAACCAAAAAAAAAAAACCAAAACAAAATTAATCTCAAGAAAACATTTGTAAGCATACTTCCTGGACAGAATGTCAGGGTCAGGCTTGCCGGCCCTTTATTGTGTGTGTGGGTCATCCCGTGTTTTCCCTGCAGAGGGCGCGGTTTCCCAGGATCCAGCAGCGACTGCACACCTGTCGCTGATCAGCTCATCAGCGGCTAATATAAGGAGGCAGCCAGCTGGTCCCTGTTTGCCGGGTCATTGTTTGACTGATTGTGCATGGTTCTTTGGATATTCTGTAAGTGGAGCCTCCCTGCAAAGAATTTTGTGTTTTGTTTAAACACTGTTTTTTTCCTCCAGTTGGAGTGCCTTCGGTTTCCTTGTTCGGTTTCCTTTATTGGGTGTACAATGTACACCCAATAAAGGGTCGTATTCTGTTCCTTTGAGAGCCTGCCTCGTGTCTGCGTTTGGGTTCCGTTCTCCGTTCCGAAACACAGAATAAGTTAGGGGGGAAAAAAAAATAAACCTTGTTGAGACCTGGAGTCTATTTGCATATTTAGTGCTTGTGTGAGTTTTAATTAGATTCAGAGAAATGAAGATAATTTTATCTACATCCATACAAAACTGAGACTGGCACTGTTTCTATTTCCTCAGCCTGGTAATTAAAAATGTGATTTCACCTTGTTCATCTCATAAACCCCTCTTCTTTCATTCCTAAAGTCAGCAGACTGTCTCTATTTTTGTGTTTCCCTTCTCACAGGTAACATTTTGTTTGGTGTGTCTCCCTCTCTTTCTGCAGATCTCCTGTCTCCAGACATTCTTGCTGCATGGATCCTGGCTTCTGACAAATCTAGTGTCCACTGTCAGTGTCTACCTATGCTGTTCCTCTTTTATAACAACCTGACATGCTGTATTATCCTGTTTATTTCTTTTTCTCTCACTCATATTCTCTCTGTCCTGTCTCCCTCTTCTCCTTCTTTACCCAGCTGGTTTTTTCACCAGGATGGTTCCTCCTCGTAAGCCTGGTTAAAGCACCTATTTTGGGGTCCGGCTTGCCAGCCCTTTATGGTGTGTGTGGGTTGTCCTGTGTTCTCCCTGCAGAGGGTGCGGGTTCCCGGGATCCAGCAGTGGCTGCACACCTGTTGCTAATTGGCTCATCAGTGGCTGATTTGGGGAGGCTGCCAGCTGGTCTCCGTTGCTGAACCATTGTTGGTTTTTGTCTCACCTGCAGGGTGGTACCAGACTTACTCAGACTGAAGCTTTCCTGTGTTTTTATGGATTGTGACTCAGTTTTTTGCCCCGGTTCCCAGTTTGCCATGTTCCTTGAGAAGAGTCTGAGTTTGGGTCTTTGGACACCCCGCAGTGGAGGCTCCCCGTGAAGAGTTTGGACTTTGACTTTTGCATGAATGTTGTTTTTCCTCCAGTCGGCATGCATTCTGTTTCCCCGTGTATACCTAATAAAGGGTTGTTTTTGCTGTTGATCACCTGCCTCGTATCTGTGTTTGGGTCCTAAACACTATGCGCCGTAACAACCTAGAGACAATTCTGATTGTAAAAGGCGCTATACAAATTGAATTAACAGAAGCTCACTTTGTGAGTGGCTATTGCAAGTTTGGCTGAACACATCTGTCATGTGTTTGAGGGGGCTGTGCACCAGAGATGTTTTCTGCGTTCTAATCCAATCTATTTGATTTATACAGCACATATTTTTTTAAAACACAGATCCCCAAAGTGTGGTTTTAACAAAGGGCTTAAGATTCACCCTTATAGTTTAGCTTTTAAATAATTATTCAATATTAAAGTATTCTTGTATTATTCATTCTTAGCACCTCCCCATCTTTTTATCATTCACTAAATTACTTTATTTAGTGAGGGCTTTTATGTTTTCCTGTTTTAATCTTTTATGTGCCCAGTATATTTAAGTCTTTCTATTTTAGCTCCAGTGGTTTCCTCAGGATGGGGGCCCTTCATGCTGGGAGCTACGCCTGGTCCAGTTAATTGGGGGTGTCACCAGTCCTGGTTGGGATGGTCCTTGGTGGTGCTTCCCAGGGGTCTAGGGGTGGGTCCCTGACATGTCAGTTTTGTTTTAATATGTAAAGCACTTTGTGTTGCATTTTATGTATCAAAAGTGCTATTTGATTGAAGAAAGGTAATTATGAATATATCTGTATTTTATGGCAAACAGTTACATTTTTGCATGAAATGAAAACTGCAATTAATTCCTCTGTACAAATCTGGCAATAAACACAGATTACAGACCTAAAAAACCTATGACAGACCGAACTCCATACTGCTGCAATTCTCTAAGCTTCTGGAAAAACTTTTCAATACTAAACTGGAAGAAATGTATAGACAAATCAGTGGTAGCCAGTATGGATTCAGAGAAAAAAGGTCAACATCACAAACACCATAGACCAAAAAAAGTGTGTAGCGGGACTATTTATAAAAAAAAAAAGCCCTCTGTGATGCAACACGCGTGAAGGAACCGGACCCAAACGCAGATGTGACTCCAGCCGTTTTTATTTTCCAACAAAAGAATAGAATCTACAACTAATGGCGCTCCACTTGGAGGAATTAAACTCCACTGCAGTATGCTGGCTCTGCACCACTGTTCTCAGGCGTTCACTGTCCAAAACTAAAGATCACTCGCTCTCAGGGGTGTTGTGGCGACCTTAAGGCAGAAAAAGCACAGATGAGGCTTCAGTTTAATCCACAGGCTTGTCATGAGCAGAAACACTATTAGCATCACCAGGGGCGCAGCCAGGGATCTTGGGCCTCATGAAAACATTTGACATTGGGCCCCATCACCAAAGACCACAAGAAACCTGTGCAACTGCTGTAACATGTCCAGGATCCAAACCACCCAGTCAAAACTTAACATAATACCTTTTCAGCTGTCTCGCCTCTTGTCAGATATAAAATGAAGGACTCACTGCACACGAGGTGACTGATTTGCCTCTTTATGGCTTCATTGTGGAAGCAAAATAAAGCATGAAATAAAAACACAAGTCAGTTGGGTTACATAAAATTAAAAGGTAGGGCAACTTAGCATGAATAAGAACATGACTGTACAATAGTACAAGCTAACCATTCCTGTTTGATATATCTTTTTCTTGTTCAAAGAGTCTGAGCATCATGTTGCATTAATATTAATAGCCATGCCATTTTACAATTACATTGGCCCTTGGCCTGATTCACCAAGAGCCCAGCATCAAGCCTTCCTGCTTGCAAATTCATTGATCAAGTCTTTGAAGTCCAGCTTTCTAGCCAACTGACTTTCAGTGGATAACATGGCAAAACTACAATCTACCCTGTGACATGTGTAACAGTCGATCTAAGGTAATTGTGCCTTTAAGACCGTCTCTAAATTTACACGTCCTTGACATGTGCTCACCTTTATTCTTCTTTTTTGTTCGTTTTCCTGACAAGGCGGGATATGCATTTTTTTGGTCAGACTCCCTTTATTTCTTATTGGTTTTTTTGTGATAGTGAGGGCCCTGATTCAAATACATGGCGGTTTGGACGATCTATTTTTGCCAGTTTTTTTCCTCCTCCATAACCTGCCGTTGACATGGACCTGAGCCATTACACATGATGGACCTCAAATAGTTTTGTTTTGTTTTTGTAAAACCAGTTTTAGTTTTAGTAAGTTTTAGCTTACTGAAAGCTCTCTCAGCTCCAGAAACAGTGACAGGCAATGTGCAAAAATGCACACCTCTCCTAATATGCTCTGCAGTTGCATCCCATGCATGCATGAATTGTTTTGCGTTTTAAAAGCTACCTGAACAAACTGCCCCTTGTAGGACCGCCAAAATTCAGTAAGCAACAAAATATCTGATTTCATGGTATTATTTGAGTAATCTCTGTGAAATTAACACAGACTCAATGACTCAATGCTTCAACATGCTCAGCATCCCAAAAAGACTAGGCTATAGCCTGTTTTTGATTCAGATACTTAGCATTATGTGAAAAAAGAAAAGGTGTTTGAAAGGAAAAAATAGCCTTGTTATCTTGAATTAGTACAGATAAAGAGAGAAAAAAAGAGACAAAAACATCATTCACACAGCCCCCCTACAATAAAGCTAAGCTAACTGACATTCCACGTGGCTGGAAGGACACCGACCATTGAAAACAACTTAAAAACATTAGTGGGGCATGAGGAAGTGTATGCATTGAATGTGTTACATGATACCATACCAAAATTGTTTTTCTCAGTTTTCGTTTGCTTATTATCTGAGACATCTGCCACTTCAGCAGAGGCCTAGAACTGCTTCTAGTAGTGCCTGCTGTGAAAGTTTTATGATTTTTCGGAAGAGACTTTGCCAGCAGGAAGGGTTGTCTCTGCTGTTCTATTCTTAATTTGACAAACTAGCCAAATGGCATAGTGGTTTTGGAGTTTTTCTTCATCTCCATTTGGGGTTTGTTGAAAAAATTACAGGAGCTTAAGCTCAAATATAACATTGACAAAAGAACATGAAATCATTGCACATGCCTAGGGGTGAACAGGGTGGTAACATAATTGCACTTTTCTTAGTTATTTCTGATCTTAAGTCATCTGGGGTTTTTCTTCTCATTTTTTCATGTTTTCCTTCAGTTGTCTCTTTACAATAATCCTATGTTTACCAACCTTAAAAAAACCAGAAGAACCTTGGTTAACAAGGTGTTAGCTGAGGAAGATGAGCAAGGCTTCATGCTCAGACCTAAAATTCCCTTTTCCAATTTTCACATCAAACCTATCAGAATGGCAGCTCAAAATATTAATGAAAAAGCAACTTACTTACTTCCCCTGCAACAACACTGCTTCTAGTATCAATAGCTTCATACCTCTTACTCCATTCTTCCTTTCTTCTGAATGCTTCATAAAGCATTCAGCTCATTAAACTGGTTGGTAATAGTTCCATGGCTAGGAGAATCTAATATTACAGATGCCTTCAAGGACGTGGTGCTTGGTCCTCGTCAGCGGCACCTGTTTTTTGTGTGAACCGGTTAAACAAATCCACGGCTGTTGTAACCTCTGCAATACCCTTTCAGAAAGCCCACAACACAAATTGAATATCCTATTAAACAGAAGCATTTGGCAAAAAGAACGGCTCGTTCTTCCCCGACCAATGCAATGTTCTGCGCTCTGTGAGATGTAGACATTATGGCACGGCATGGGTTTTCTGGGAAGTTGTTGGCTAGGAAATGTATGTGCAACTGTCCACATCATCATATATTCAGAAGAGTTGAATCAAGGTCAAGGAATCAAGGTAAACAAAGGTTAATATGCTTATCTAACATAGACGAGATTCATCCTTTGCTAGCACTCCTCCCCCTGCACGACGTCAATGTTGACCATTGTCTCGGTCCAGTTTCTGGAATTTTCCGAATCATCTGCCCCCAACGGCCCGTCTCAAGACTGGCAATGCCCAACCTATGCACCATAGCGCTAAGATCTAAACAATCGCTGGCTCTTGTATCATGCAACTCAGACAGGCAATAATCTACATTAAAAAGGAAATCCATCCATGTTTTTTCACTTTTTCCCTGATTCTGTGCAACCTTTTGCTGATGCTGTCCAGCATGTAAGCGTCTCCATGATGGATGCTGCGCCTCACCTGCAGATAGGCTCACCTCATCGCTCATGCTTCTCCAACCCTAGGATTGGAGTCCTGGAGTGATTCACATTCTTTTCCTAAAATTTTTCAGACTCACTCAAAAACCTTTGGCCCATCGTTTGAGACTGTGCGTCAGACACAGTTACAGTACACACACACACACACACCACTTGGTCTGCTAGTAATAGTCAGCTCTCCCCAGAGTCCCATAATAGTAATACTGCGTCAAACTCCCTTTCTAGGTTGATGGGAAGGCATATACATTTCAAAGCGTGGAATGCCCATCTCTGCTGATCACCATCCAGAGTTGAGGAAATCTAGGTCTTGCGGGAGGCATTGAGAGCAAAGGATTAACAAGCAGATTACTGCATTGATCACAGAAATGCAGACACTCGGAGAGCTGAGTGCAAAGGCAACGCTCTCAATTTACTAGTCAATCAGTGTTCCATCTTATAGTCAGGAGGCCTTTGCAATAAAAAAATGAAATTATCAATACAAGCAGCCTGAAATGAGGCTGGCTGGGACGCAGAAAGGGATGGAGGTCTAGGGAATTGTTACAGGAGTTGGAGTACATCGTTGAAAATTCAGGGCTCATTTGTTTTTCAGGGTATTTGCGATCAAATCTAAATTAAAAAAAGAAAAAAAAAAATCTGAATAAATGAAATATTCGACTAAAAAAAAGAATAAACTGAAAACCACTGACGGTTGAATGAACCAGCACCATTAATGTGATGCATGTTAGCAAGAAAAAAAAAAGACACAATATAGACATTTATAAGTTTATATCAATGCTAATAGAGGATCCAACAGAATAATTGACCCGACTGGAATCATTAGCATACATAGTGCTGCACTGAAATGAGAATAAGATTATTGACACATGGTAAAAATACCTCTCTATAACACTGTCAACGGAACAGCCCAGTTCATTATTTTCCATTTTCAAAGGGTATAAAGATGAAGATATTAAATGTAGATCAAGTCCTGCAGAGAGAAAATGGAAAATAAATAAATAAACTCCGAATAAAATAATTTTCGGAGGATAATACGACTGTGTTTCAGGAGCGATTTTTAAAAATAAATAAATTAATTAATTAATTAATTATGACTGACTTAAAAACTGAGGTAATAGCGCATAACATTTTGAAAATTATGGCCTCAATTATGGATGTGACTATGCAGGTCATCAACCTGCTGACAGGATCCAATGTGTGAATCTAGTTTTTGACTGAGAATACAGCAGTCAGGCTGTTTAAGATCTACCAGCACCTTAAAATCTAATTCAGGTTGTGGTTAAGATAATAATGCAGTTTCCTAAAACTTGTAATATATTAACTATAAATTATAATCAGCAGTTTATAGTAGTTTATTTTTAAAGAAATATTTATAAAGGGAGTTCTAACAGTATGTACAACTTCCTTTTCGTGCTATAAAATAGTCTGTATTTCATGCTTGATGAACATGGTTACAGGACTTTACACATTTTTGCATGAAAACACACTTGAATCGACACATTGTTGGTCTTCCAATAAAACAGCACTCTAATTAAGAACACTATTATCCACAAAATGTCATGTTTATTACATTGATTTTGAAGCCTTAAAATGTTGCCAGGTTTCCGCTCGTGTGTCGTGACTCCGTGCCCTTTCTCTCTTCTCACTCCATCTGTTCCTTGCTTTGATCTCATCTTCTGGTCCCAGCAGACAAGAGAGAGGATGGAGTGAGGTAAAGGTGCTCTCTGCCTGCATATTTTAGTGGATTTGTTTTAGCTGTCTGCCTTTTCTGCCCCTGTCTTATGACTTCTCTTGCTGTTACCTGAAGAGCATATGTACTGCTATGCTCTTGTCCTACATACAAGGTCCATTTTTAGCGCTCATTTGGTTGAGAATGGTATGAGAATACCTTTATTATAACTTGAAAAACCCTCCTTGGAAGGGAGAAGATTCTTATCTCTGGGAATAGGTGAGAGTGTAACAGTAGCAGGCTGCATTAGATAAGTACAATTTTTGCCCCCAACAGGGTGTGAAGTCTAAGATTAAAGCAAAGAATACTTGGTGTTTGATAGTAACACAATCATATATGCCTTCCTGTCAGGTTATGGCTCTCCAGCTGTGCCAGAGGTGCGATGTTTTACCCCTTAAATTCTGTTTTTAACTAGTTTAAACCAACATGACATGAAATAACATGAATAAAAACAATAAGACAAAACATGTCCCTCCATATGAATCTAAATTGACCACAGAGTTAACTGGATTTGGTTATTCATGTTGGAAATATTTGCTTCCACAACTAGGATGAAGAGCTGCTGTAGGATTGTGGTCTTTAGCTTCATGATAAACTTCTTTATAATGTAAATATTGTACTGCTAAGACAAGTGAAATACATCTTTTTTTTGTAATCTACAGTGGTTCTGTGCCTGGAGTCTTTAGTGATAAAATGCCTTCCAAGGGCATCTTCAATGAAATTACAAGGTGCAATTCTATGAGTGGCATATGCTTGCCTTACTCCGCTTACTCCGACTCCCTGTCATTCATCTACTGCATGCCTGAGCGTCATTCGGTACACCTAGCTGAACGTTTGTGTCCCAGATCGACCCCACAGTCTCTCTCATGGTAGTGCTGCAATTGTTCCCCTTCCCTCGATGTGCTCCAGTAATATTCTAATGGATAGTTTGAGTAGAAATTGCAATTAAGGTAAGAGTAATTAAAAAAATGTAATGAATGTAAGGAAATTTGACTTCATAACCTAATGGAGTGACAAATTATGGTTGAGTAAGAAGTGAAGACAATGGGGTTACTGCAATTAATAAACTGAAAATGAATAATGAATGAATAGAATCAGCAAGGTGATGTCAACTATCAGGAATAATCCTAATCGTGTAAAGCTTTAAAAAATGTTCATCTTACTTTTAGGTGAGAGAGGTCAAATGCATTTTTTGGAACAACTTAAAAGTAAAACCAAACATTAGATAATAACAAAATCTTCCGGGTATCTTTCGATAACTTAACTCGGGTGGGGGGCTTTCAATGTGATGTTTCCTTGTTCTTCCTATGTCTTTGTGAGTTTTCTCAGAGTACTTCATCTTACGAGGAAGACTACCCTTTAATAAAAATGAGTTCTTGGGAAAAGTTTGACTGCAGTGAAAGCAAGGTCATATTTGAACAGTGAGCTGCAACATTTCTTATCTGTCTAGAGGAAGCTGCATAATGATTGAATGTCTTATCTCCTTTTAGGTAGTTGTCCTAAATGCTGTTCTTTTGAGTTAGGACCTCTTCATCTGCACCAAATTAAGCCTTCTATTTTTGCTTTTTGGTGTCGAATATGTCTGTTATATTATAGAAGTAGAAACATTTAACAATTCTGTTTTTGGATAAGTATGCTCCATCAGTAAATGTCAGACAAATAAACCTGATGAAACAATGGGTAACTGCATGGAGATGCAGAGGGCCTCATTATTTACTGATTTGGTTGATGTTTGACTAAGATGCAATGGCACCCCATGAGACAGGAAAACATTTCAAATTCAAGTCAAGTCCAAACATTTATTGGACTTAGTTGGCAATGCACCAGAATGGAAAAATTGCGAATGAAACAAGAAGATGACTTGACTTCAAGAACAAATGACTCCTTCAGAAGGACGACAAAGGATCACTGTGCGTAGGTTTAGACAAGACAAACAAGGCAAAGGACAAGGGGAACACTCACACCTTAATACATAAGGGGCAGACACGAGGTTGTCGGGCAGGTGACCACAGAAGCAGGGAAACACACAATGGCAGCAAGTTAAATTATCCATCATCTTTTGGATACTGACCTCTGAGAGATTTCAATGGTGGGGTTTCGGGAGGGTGTATTCCAGAGGTAGGTTTAAATGCAATATGATCCTTCTTTTTTGTCATTTCCATAAAATACACCACTGCATAATAGTGTGATAAATGATTGTAGTGCATGTGGGAAAAGGGACTTGTTGTCAAACGTACAAATTATGCATGACGAATTCTGCTGTATGTTTGCTCTAAACAACAGCTAGCTAAATTTAATTTTAATTTCAATTTTCAATTTATTCATCCATTTATTAATTTTCTACCGCTTATCCAAGGTTGGGTCGCGGGGGCAGCATAGTCATAGTCTCTCCAGCATGGATCTTCCCGGGGGGTCTCCTACCAAAGAGACGTGCCCTGAACACCTCACCAGGGAGGCATCCGAGAGGCATCCCAACTAGGTGCCCGAGTCAACACATCTGGCTCTTCTCAACGCGGAGGAACAGCGGCTCTACTCCAGGCTCCACCCGGGTGACAGAGCTTCTCACCCTATCTCTAAGGGAGAGCCCAGCCACCCTACGGAGGAAACAAATTTTGGCCGCTTGAACCCGCGATCTTGTTCTTTCAGTCACTACCTGAAAGCTCATGACCATAGGTGAGGTTAGGAATGAAGATCGACAAGTAAATCGAGAGCTTCGCCTTTCAGCTCAGCTGTCTCTTCACCACAACAGATTGGTGCAGTCAGCATTACTGCAGACGCCGCACCAATCCTCTTGTTGACCTCCCTCTCCATTCTTCCCTCACTTGTGAAGACCTCGAGGTACTTGAATTCCTCCACTTGGGGCAGGATCTCCTCCCCGACCCGGAGAAGGCACTTCACCTTTTTCCGGCTGAGAACCATGGCCTCAGATTTGGAGGTGCTCATTCTCATCCCGGTCGCTTCACACACGGCTGCGAACCAATCAGCGAGAGTTGGAGGTCACGGGCTGATGAAGTCAACAGAACCACCCCATACTCCCGGAGAAGCCCCCCACAGGACTTGTCATGGGACACGGTCAAATGCCTTCTCCAAGTCCACAAAACACCTGTGGACTGGTTGGGCAGGCTCCAAGGACCTGCTGAGGGTGTAGCGCTGGTCCACAGTTCCACGTCCAGGACAAAAACCACATTACTCCTCCTGAATCCAAGGTTCAACTATCTGGCAGCCCTCCTCTCCAGTACCCCTGAGTAGACCTTACCAGGGAGGCTGAGGAGTGTGATCCGCCTATAGTTGGAGCACAGCCCCCTTCTTAAAAAGAAGGACCACCACCCCAGTCTGCCAATCCAGCAGCACTGCCCCTGATGTCCACGCGATGTTGCAGTCGTGTCAACCACGACAGCCCTACAACATCCAGAGCCGCATGACCTTTACGAAGCCGTCCGGAAGTCGTTCTCCATGACCTCACCAAACTCTTCCCACACCCGGGTCTTTGCCTTAGCAACCGCTGTAGCTGTGCTCAGCTTGGCCTGCCGGTACCTGTCTGCTGCCTCAGGACAGCTTGATGGCATCCCTCACCATCGGTGTCCACCTGCGGGTTCAGGTATTGCTGCCACACCAGGCACCGATCACCTTGCGGCCACAGCACCGGTCAGCCTTCTCAACAATGGAGGCACGGAACATGGTCCGCTCGGACTCAATGTCCCCCACCTCCACCGGGACATGGTCGAAGCTCTCCCGGAGGTGGGAGTTGAAGCTCCTTCTGACAGGAGACTCGTCCAGGCTTTCCCAGCAGACCATCATGTTTGGGTCTGCTGGGTCTGACAGGCATCCTCTGCCACCATCAGAGTCAACTCACCACCAGGTGGTGATCGGTTGATCATCAAACTGTGGCCTATGGTGTCCTGGTACCATTGCACATATGGACACCTTTATGCGTGAACATGGTGTTTGTTATGGATAATCTGTAACGAGCACAGAAGTCCAACAACAGAACACCACTCGGGTTCAGATCAGGGGGACCATTCTTCCTGATCGCGCCCCTCCAGGTCTCACTGTCACTGCCAATGTGAGGACTGAAGTCACCCAGGAGGACGAGGGAACCCCCAGAAGGAGCGCTCTCTAGTACTTCCTCTAAGGACTCCAAAAGAGTGGATAAGCTGAACTGCTGTTTGGGCACAAACGACAGTCAGGATCCGTTCCCCCCAATCGAAGGCGGAGGGAGACTACCTTCTTGTTCACCGGGGTAAACTCCAATGTACAGGCACAGAGCCGGGGGGCAACAAGAATTGTCACATCTCCCTGTCGCTTCTTGCCATTAGCAACTCCAGAGTGGAAGCAAGTCCAACCCCTCTTGAGAAGGCTGTTTCTGGAGCCCATGCTATGTGTCGAGGTGAGACCAAATATATGTAATTGGAACTTCTCATCCTCGTGCACCAGCTCAGGCTCCTTTCCCATCAGAGAGGTGACATTCCACATCCCTAGAGATAGCTTCTGCAGCCGGGGATCAAACCGCCGAGGTTCCTGCCTTTGGCTGCCACTCAACACACAATGCACCCGACCCCTTTGACCCCTCCTACAAGTGGTGAACCCATGGAAGGCGGGGGGGGTCCCACGTTGTCTCTTCTCCCACGTTGCCGGATCCCATGGACATAGGCCTTGCCACCAGGCGCTTGCCATCGTGCCCCACCCCCAGGCCTGGCTCCAGGAGGGGGGCACAAAGCCCCAGACAACTGAGCTCCTAGGATCATTGGGACACGAAAACCCAAAAAACCCTTTTCAATTTAGTTTTATTTAAATCAAAACTGAACAATCAAAATTGTCTCTAGACACTTTACAGAAACTCAGGGCCTGACTGCCAACAAGCAACAGTGGCAAGGGAAAAATTCCTCTGGAACAGGGAGAAACAGAGCTGAGTGGGTCAGTGGGTCAGAGGTCAGCAGGTCAGTGCCCAATATGAGATTGGGGATACTTGTAGATGGACACATAGAGAGAAAGAAGAGGGCAGAGAATGTGCAAAAAGGAAATACTATGCAGGAAATGTGTTAATGACATCTTTACTGATTTACAAAAGAAGGGAAGAGGAAAGGAAAGGAGAGGAGAGGAGGGCATGTTTCTGTTCCCCAGTAGCCTACGCCTATGACAGTATAACTAAGATGGTAACCTAATAATTAGATGACCTTTTTTCATATGATAATCTGAGTGTAGTGACTATAGCTACAGAATTACTGACTATAAGCTTTTCTCAAAGAGGAAGGTATTAACACTACTCTTAAAAGAAGAGAGGTTCCACAGCAGGGGGGCCTGATGGCTGAATCAGATATTCTTTCCTGAAAGGACTTTATTTTTTAACAAATATAGTGAACAAGACATACAAAAATACTTCTAAATACCACTTTTACAACAAGTTTTCTTTCTCCCCTGACACTCTAAATAAGGTTTTGAAAACCATTTTGTGGTTAAATAAAATATTTTAGTACGTGTTGGCACATAACATTCATAATTTATTCTTGTCCATATTTTGGAAAAAAATCAAACTTCTTCCCATCTCTGTTGAGTACAAAGTGCTACACCACAGTTTTGGTTTGGCCCAAATCATGCTAATCTTACAAAATTCAACATTGCCATATGCATCGGGTGTACACCAGCTGGATGCACTGCTGTGCCAATATTGTGGTGTCTTGAGGCTGGAAAAAAACAAGAAAAAGGACTTTTTAACTGAGGTTACCTCAAGGAAAATCCCAGTTTTGCTATTTTCACTTGTTATTCCAATTCCATTCCAAAATGCATGCTTGCTTGGCCAGAATGCAGTTGACAAAAGACAGGAAAGTTAACGATTTCTCTTAGCAAAGGAGGCGAGAGAAAGATAGAAAACAGAGAAATAACTGGGTTCAATGAAAAAGATGTCTGTCATGGAGATATAACACTTCTGTTAAGTCTTCTGGCTGTTCCTGGCTTTTTAATATTCAGAAGAACTCTCAGCAATCCACTGTAAAAAGCATACTATAAATAATTGATTTGCATGGCATCAAAAATCTCCTTTCTTTTAACTGGATTTCAAGAAAAAAGAAAAGAGAAATTAGAATATCATGACATCTCAAGAAATTAAGGCTGCCTCCAGTTCAGTTTGTGTAAGGCCAGTATTAGGGATGGGAAAAGAGATAATATTGTGTCTTTGGATACAGGAATCAATTTGCTTGGGGCGAATATTGATCTTTCTCTTATACAGCAAGATGCTCTAATCAGAGTTCTACGCCACTTTCGCTTATGGCTCATGTCCCATTTTGTCCCCGGGTGGTGGCCATAAAAAATAAAATTAAAAAGAAAAAAAAAAATCAAAGCACTACTCTGTGTCAGGGATTGTTAGTTTAGTGGTTAGTTAGTTCCCCCCCACCCCACCATTACCTTACAGTACTTGATCTAATTGTCCTCATTTATTCCATTTCCTATTTTCTTCTAATAATAAATAAATAGCCTTGTTTAATGGTGCATTTGACATGTGTATTTATACTACTTTTAGATGTGTGTATTTGAGAATGTGGTAGCCCTGATTTTTTTTTTTTTTGGACTGACCTCTCTCCAAAAAAAAAAAACCTAACAAAAAAAAAAACAAAAAACAACCAAACGAAAAAAAAAAAAAAAAACCCTCTTGAAACCTTAGTTGACTAAATGTTTTTGTGGTTTGCCAATCACTTTTAAGTAATACAGCAAGAATTATGGTTATGTGCTGGCTGCACATCAAGCCACAGCTTACACATGTAGGCAGTCTTTATTCTCTTGTGTTTCTGTTGCTCAACATTTAAAATGTACAATAGCATGACTCATCTTAAATTTGCATCCTCTTGGGTGTGTTGTTGATGTTCGACAAGGACAGGACCCGAAAAGTGGACAGGAAGCAAGTGAAGTCTTTAACACCGACTTTATATCTAATCTGAAGGCGCAATTCGCATCATTTGCATTTCTTGTGAACGTACCTTAATAGATCCATACCATACAACTTAGTGGAAACACAACTTTAGATTAATTCCATAGGTTAGTTGGAGTTAGTAAATGTTCCCTGGACTGTTACCCCGGATATTTATTTGGGATTATAAGTGAATTGGCCAGACTGCAGGAGAAAAACCAAAAGCAAGTCCAGGTTGAAAACCAACTCAAAGTCCCAGGAGTGCAAGGGCACAGCTCAATCCTGCCAGGAAGACGTTGCAACCTTGGGAAAAACAAAGACACAAGCAGAATTCTAACTTTAAAGAAAGGTTCAGATGGACGCAGGCAACAGGCAACAACTCAGACTGACAGAATGATCTGATGCCAGTGAACAGGTGGCAGCGGCTTAAAAGGTGCACTAATTGGAGATGGGCTGGAGGTGTGACTGCCACCAGCTTGGGAAGCTGAAGATGGCTCAACCACGCCTCCTGGAGACAAAACAAAGAACAAAAAAGCCCCACCAAATCGAACAAAAACCTGATTTACAATAAAAAGATGAGCTAACAAAAGGATAAATTATTTTTCTAATATATATTATATCCATCCGGTTTCCAGCCGGTTGTGGTAGAGCGAGTGCTGTCTCCACTGAGATCGCAAAACTTTTCTTGAGTCCATTCTTCAGTTTCTTGTTTTTCTGCTCTGCCGCAGCCGCTGTACTGCTTCTTTTCACTTCCTTATTTTGCGGCAACACCCATGTCTGCTCTCATTGACGTAGCTCTTTCTACGTCACTACAACCCGACTGGATATCTAGCAGGTTTAATATCCATTTTTGCGCCTGTGTCTCCGCACGGGGCGTCAACAGGGTCGTTACTCGAGTCTTCGAGGTACTTAAGCTCAGTCGCCAAGAGGATTAGTGACTCAACCCGATTTGGGTGAGGGCGAATTGCGGCTTCTCAGATGCCTAGATGTAGTGTGAGCAAGGCTTTAGATAACTTTCAGTATGTTTCAATTTTCTTTGCAACTCAGCTGCAGTATGTGACGTTCTAAAAAATAGCACATTTTCCAGTTTTCTAGTCAGGGCTTAGAATGCATCAAAATCCTGAGACTGCAAACATTTATAGGTATAAATTTTTAAAAAGGTATAAATGACCCTCGTATGGCATCATGAGGGACTTGGCATTGTACTTTTTTGCCATTATGTAGATCTCAAAGCTGCATTTAATACATTATCAATCACATCGAATTACAAAGAATCATTTGTAATATAAATTGGATTTGGAGCAACTTCATATTCGACAGCTGTGTTTCTTTACTTGCTTTTAATGACTATTTTACAGAAAAGCTAGATATTGAGTCCTTTAAGGTTCTATAGTTTGACCAATACTGTTCACATTGAATGTCTCTCTTAAGTAATGTGTATTTCATTTTAATACTTGTCAAATTGAAGATTTATTTAAATTTCAGGTTTGCAAAACTATGCTAGATAAAATGTAAAGCTTAGATAGTCTTCTTCTGAATATTTATTCAGCGCTAATGATTATTTAAATTTTTTTCCTCTGTGAAACATATGAACTGTGGAAAGGAGACCCCAAGGTAGATCCACATTATGCTGGGTGGGATTACATCAGTAATCCGACTCTGGAATGCCTTGTTATTTTTTGAGAGGAGCCAGAGTAGCTAAATGGCGAGAGGATGGTCCCCCTACATACCAGACTTAGATGAGTGGAAGAAGATCAAATGTCATTCATTAGCTACAGCATCAGGTGACCTGATCTCCAAATAAATGCATTAATAAATACGTTAATCCACATCACTTTTTATATGACATTGCAAAACAGTGACTGTTATTATTGCAGAGACCTCAAGAACTGTTGATGCGCTCATCCAGACGGCGTTAGCTCATGACCTTGAACCTTGACAAGTCAATCAAATGCGCTTGATGTGACAAGGTGCTGGGCTGGGGAGCAGATGGTTCTTAGTTCGAGCCCTGGATGACACAAATTGCTGACAAAAGATGGAAGGTGTGCCAGTACACCCTCCGGGGACTGCTGAGATACCGGGTCAATACTCAGTGCGGTGTTCGAAGTATACAGACTAGTCCGCAACATTACAATGGAAATTCGATTTAATTTCGGTAAAAAAAGGACGAATGACGGTGCGGACAGGAGTGAGCAGGGAGAAGAGGCAGCGCCACACAGTCACTTTGATTAAAAACTTAAGGACCGAAGGCAACAGTAACACTGGAGTTAGCATCCATGCTAGGGCCCAGCGTGGACGCTAACTCCAGTGTTCATTTGACATTAGCTTATGTTTCTAATAGAAGTGGCGCTGCTCTCTGAATACCTCAGCCCCCCTTGAGTGAGTTGTGAGTGAGTGTTGTTTAGTAAATGAACACAACACTACACTACTGTTATCCAAAATAGATCTCTCTGTGTCAACTGGACTGAAAGGTTTCTTTGAAAACGTTTCGCCCTCTCTCCAGAGAGCTTCTTCAGTTCTAAGTTTGCTGGGGCAGAGCTTGAAAATATAGCCCTGTGGACCATTGGCATGTTAATGACCCGGGTGGTCACCTGAGAGTCCTTGGCAGGGTGGTTGGCAGGGGTCGTTCACCTAGTTTTGGTTGGGGTGCTTCCCCTTTGTCTGTTGGGTCACATGTTAATGAGTCACCAGGTCTGGTCAAACGGCGTGAATGTTTGGAATGCTGATGAAAAGAGTGGAGAACTGCATTGTATGTGGGTGACAGAAAGTGCCTTAGTCCACCACCTCTGTTTAAAGATGGTTTTTCCAACTTGACGTGGATGGCTTCCTTGACACCCCTCTCAAACCAGCGATCTTCTCTGGCCAGCACACGTACTTGACTGTCCTCAAAGGAGTGTCCGCTTTCTTTTAGGTGTAGGTGTACCGCTGAGTCCTGTCCTGAAGAAGTGGCACTGTGTTGGGCCATTCGTTTATGCAGGGGCTGTTTGGTTTCTCCAATGTACAGTTCCTTGCATTCCTCCTGTGGACCATGCCAATGGTCCACAGGAGGGCTATATTTTCAAGCTCTGCCCCAGCAAACTTAGAACTGAAGAAGCTCTCTGGAGAGAGGGCGAAACATTTTCAAAGAAACCTTTCAGTCCAGTTGACACAGAGAGATCTATTTTGGATAACTATGACTTGGATGAGTGAGAATCTACACAGACACTACACTACTGTATTTTGTTTTTCTTGAATATATATATTTAAGGATGAACTGTCTCGTTAGTGAGATAAAATATTACAATACTCAAGGACTGGCCACAGAGCCGCTGTTCAGCGATAAATGTAGTTTAAAAAAGTGTGCCCCGCTGAAAAAATCCAATGCTTCTCTCTTATTTGTTTCTGTAGCCAGGTCTGAAGAATGTAGAGCTGTATTGTGCAGTGTGGGTTAATGTAGTTATGCAAGATATACCAAAATGTTATAAATGAAATTCAAATTCAATTAAAAACATATCCTAAAAAGGGAAAAAGAGGGAATATGCATTAATAAAAGAATAATTAAAATAAAAATAACATATATTATAAATAAATATGTGTTTTGCATTTTTATTGTAGGTAGATCATTTTGACTTGGGCATCTTATAAGTAGCTTGCAAGCTGAAAAAGTGTGGGCACCCCTGCTCTAAACGCTAGGGTCTACAAGAAATGATCAGCTGTAATTTTATTACCACATGGGCATTAGCACATTTTGGATTATACTCAGCAGCTGCTCCACTTCACTCTGGCTCCCAGTACACCATCATCTTACTACACTCTTATCATTATAAGATTTTTAAATGTTTCTCTGAACATCCAAGTGTGGCAACTTAAAGACACATTGAATGCATTCCACTTAGGACCAGCAGATGGCAGCAATATTCATAGAGATCTGCTGTAGCGTCACGGTGTTGTGACGAGTTGTGCACAGGGTTAGGTGCACTGGATTTTTTGGCATATTTATCCATCTTGTAGCTGCAGCTCCTACATGAAGCAGAATAATGACCACCTTAAGTTTGGGAGTTTTTGGACAGTGAGAATTTGCTCTCCCCCCCCCCACAATATCTTTTCATTAGTAAAAAAAAAAAAACAAAAAACAGATTAGATAATCGACATAAAACACTTGGTACATACTCACTGAAATGTTCTCCAAGGCAGTATATCATTCTACATCAGGGTTACAAGAAGAAGCATCCCAAATTGATCGAGACATAATGAAGGAGAGCAAAGAAAGCGGATCAATACAATTTCTGGTGGTAACAGGCAACACAGGCCTAGCCAAATCCTTGATACGCAATGGTAGGCTGGATGCAAAATCTGCCATGATCTCAACATGCTTCTTTGTTGAAATAAAATGAAAATTGTTTAAACATTTAGATTGTTAAAAATAATTTTGTTCTGCTATTATAATTTCACTTTATAAAGTCCTGAAAACAGCACTGTCGCCTCACAGCAAGAAGGTTCGGGGTTCAAATCTCAGCTCTGGCCTTTCTGTGAGGAGTTTGCATGTTCTCTCTGTGCATGTGTGGGTTTTCTCCGGGCACTCTGGTTTCCTCCCACAGTCCAAAAACATGCTTGTTAGGTGAATTGAGCAATCTAAATTGACCATAGGTGTGAGTGCTTGTCTGTCTCTGTGTTAGCCCTGCGATAGGCTGGCGACCTATCCAGGGTGTACCCCGCCTCTCGCCCCTTGACAGCTGGGATAGGCTCCAGCACACCCCTGCAACCCAAAAGTTGTATAAAGCAGGTATAGAAAATGGATGGATGAATGGAAGTCCTAAAAACTCTTCAAAAGTATTGACAGCTGACTGTTTTGGAATTTGCATTGTACAGTGGGTTACAGTGGCAAAGAAAGTTGGCTTGTATTTAAGGACCCTCAAGGAGATGACTGGCTGGTAAGAGATCAAAGGAGCCAGCATATTTTGTGTAAACATTTTACTGAAAATGTGAATCCTAAATTGTGTGAGGAAAGGAGAGAACGTGACCCAAGGAAGTAAGAAGGACACCTTTCAATGGGTCATGTCACAGCCGACGATGACCAGAGGTTAGATGATCCATAAACATTAGCAGAGCTATAGTGATGGCAGCATCAGGAATACGATCATCTTTATCATACAGGGAGGTTTTAAACACGATATTGTTACGGAACGTGCGTGGTGAGGACCCAAATGCAGACATGACGCCAGTTCAAAAAAACCAAAAACAACCCTTTATTGGGTGTACAACAGGGAAACAAAGCCGCTCCTTAATAGGACACGGAGAACGAAAGAAAACCAAACCTTTTGCAGACACCGAGACCCAGGCACACACAAAGTTACGTTCTCAGGCTGTAACACTGTCAACTCAGTTCCTAACACTGTCAAATGATCCCACAACAGGACCAGCTGGCAGTCTCACCTTTATCTGACGAGGTGATCTGCCACAGGTGCGCGGTCCCCGCTCGATCCTGGGGACCCCCGCCCTCTGCAGGGGAAAGCAGGGCACTTCGGGTAACTCCCAAAGGGCCGGCAAGCCGGACCCTAACAGATATGACAAAAGTCTTTACCGGTTTCTTTTACATTTTGTTGATTCTTTTATGATAATCTTTTCTCAGACTTAATATTCTGGGATTTAAATAAACTCTGACATGAATAGCTCATTTAAAAACAAATAAATTGAAAAACATGACTTGAGGAGTTGTCCAAATATGACCCAAAACCAAAACCAAATCCAAATCCAAAACTTTAAAACAGTGCTCAGGAACAGGATGGAGTCCCTGCCATTTGAACGGAAAGCAGTTTTATTTTATTCAGTATTTATTTCCACTTATTTTACCTTAAACCCCTTTTACATTATCTGCACTATAATTGAATTCATATCATAAAAGATGCTATTTTTGGCAATACACATTCACAAATGATGAGGTATCCCTAGATAGTGCACTGTGACAATGCAACATATCCCTATTTTGGATCTTTTGATTTTATTTTTAGAAAATGAATGGTGTCCACCTGATTTTCACCTTTTACCATGGTAAGACAATTTGTCTTTGTGATAATATTGGATCAAAGTTTTTGTTATTGATTTTAAATAAAAAATGTTCTACATGGAGTGGTTGGTTCCATTTAGCAGTGCAATAAACTGTGGTAACTTCAAGCGAACACCTCTTAGCTCTAGCGCAATGGCTAAAGGTTAGCAGGATGACAGTAACAGTGACATGGATGATGATTATTTAAATCTATCTATCTATCTATCTATCTATCTATCTATCTATCTATCTATCTATCTATCTATCTATCTATCTATCTATCTATCTATCTATCTATCTGTGTAACTCTGTGTGTAACTCTGATTGTAAATGAGTGGTGGTTAACAGAAAATCAATAGGTATCCTCAAACCAGAGCTCAATTCTTATCTATAGTTCAATATAGTTATGAGTGTGTTCGAGCTAAATGGGATTTGTAAAGAAACAAGTGTGTGACAGAACAGCTGTGATATTTAAAATAAAATCCCTCTGACGCGTGTGTTCTTGTGCACGCCTCTGAGATTTTGCACATTGACATAGAACTGTACCAAAATACACAAACCCAGATACTCATATATTCATTTCACAAAGTGAACTTTCCAGACATATTTATTCAGCTGATAACATTACTCAAACACAGTGACCATTGTAAACGAGAAAACATAAAGAAACGCATCAGTTCAGACTCCGAAACGCTCCAGAAAGTGTGCCAAGCTTTTTAAATTTTAACTGTTTCATTAACACACACACACATATATATATATATATATATATATATATATATATATATATATATATA
>JABWDL010003342.1:0-11221 GCA_015343265.1 Pao palembangensis | reverse complement strand
TTCAGGTCACCGTGGCAACGCACACAAAAGCAGACAATCAGCCAAGGAAGCGATGGAGAACCTGGAAGATCAATAGGAAGACGCTGATCCAGTCAGCTGACCTGCGGTCACATGACAGACAGGATCAATCAGAAGGGATCCATACGTGCAGCCACACGGCTTCAGAAAGGTTCCTGAGGCCACAGCTGGGTCCAGTGAGACCAGCTCAGAACCTCCTTCCTTTCCATCCCTAAATCAGGCTCTGCTTCAGCTACTTCCTGTTGACCCGGGCCTGGAACCTGCCCCCGTCAGGCGCTGGGGTCTCCGGGACGGGCCGAGGAGACCCCAGACCCCTAAGCCCCCTTCATAAAGGACAACGTGAGTTCAGGACGTCAGGACCGCTTTGATCCCGTCCAGTCTGCGTGTTTTGCTTCTGACTCAGGCGGCTAAATTTGGAGCGAACCATGAGAGGAGGCCGCTGGCAGCAGGGCCCCCTCCAGACCAGGCCCAGGCCCAGGTCCAGGTCCAGGTCCAGATGATCTTCAACCTGAAGCAGAGCAGCTGCAGCACAAATGTTGCAGAATTCCAGAGTGATGGACCAGCCCTAACCTGGAGCAGGTGTTCCAGGTGCTCCGATCCCTGACTCGATCCCTCTGGAACCCGCAACATCTAAACATGGTCCAATCAATCCGCCTGCGGACGGCCCAGGTGCGTCGCTTTGTCACGTGACACTTCCACAGCAGTTCTTCACGACTCTGACCTGTTCTACCTTCCAAACGCGTCCAGGACCCCGGGATCCGGACCGACTCTGACCCACCTTCAGAGGCGCCTCCAGGAGCTTGTGGATTCCAGCGACCTGCTCGCTCAGCGGGACGTCTTCTTCTAGGGTGACCGTCGGAGGTCTCCGAGGTTCGGGAAAGTTGGTGCAGATAAACGGATCCGAGTCGTCCAGGTACTGGACCCGGCACACGATGGAAGTCATGTCCGAGGAAGAGCGACCCAACAGCGGCCGACAGGCTGAGAGCGAGCCGGAGAGGAGACGTCTGGGGTCGGAAACTTTGAGCCAGTGTGAAGTTGGCGAGGCTGCAGGAGCGAACTTCCGACAGCGCCTTTCAAAATAAGAGCAAGTATTAAGGAGGACGTCTACGACGAAATGCTGTCGGGAGCTGGAATTATGTTGTTAGAATGGAGGGACACACAGCACCACACTTCCGCTAAGGTAAAGAGGAAACCAAATATACAGGCAAACAAACAACAAAAAATCACAGCGGTGAAATAAAATCCAAAATACATGTAAAATGTGGAATTCAGTCCTAAACACGTGGCCCGAATCCTCTTTCATATCTACTGATTTCATGGATTGTGCGTTTCAACTGCAGAGTTAAGTTCAAAACTGAGGTTAATGTTTTACCGCAACACAGGTGAGAAACAGGTCGATTACCTGCCTGATGAGACGAGCAGTCCGAGCAAGCGCGCCGGATCAGGCCGGATGTGACGTGCTTTAAATAATAAACCAGCAGCAATGTAGTAAGCAGAGGAAGAAGTCGAGCTTTTATTTTGAAAACAAAAAAACACATGGATTGTAATGACAACAATCTTGGCAGGCCCACTACTGACGTCATGCTATGAGAAAAGAAACGACGGTAGGATGACGTCATGCGCGCGAAATTAAGCGGTCAACAAGCGCCCCCTGGTGGCTCATGGGAGAACTCAGGAATCAGCTGATGGCACCATTTATGCTGCAGTTGGATATTTGGACGCAAGGTGGTGCTGTTTGTCTATACTGTGAATCTGGGAGCTCCAGCGTCATTGCGTAAGACACACACACACACACACACACACATGCAGCTACACACACACACACACACGCAGCTACACACACACACACACACGCAGCTATGCTAAATGAACCTTCAGCGGGTCGTCGCTCGGACCAGGATCTGCCGGGTCGAACTGGAACCAGAACAGGAACCACGCCCACAGTAAACAGGAAGTAGATTGGGCCAACGCAGAGCAGTAGATTCCAAAAACAACCTGGTCTTGTCCTTCAGCGGTGGGACGTCCTGAGCGTGTCCATACTGCCTCAGATGTTCCCCCAGCCCTCCTCTTCCTCAGATGCTCACCTGGTTTCTATAGCAACCGCTTCATCCTGCTCCACATTGATCACGTGGCGCCATTTCAACCAGCAGAATCATGGATGAACCTCAGCACAGATCAACCACCGGCCTTCACTTCGTGGTCATGGTGGGAGGGGCTTCACCTGTCTTGGTTTAAGCCAATGAGCAGTGAGAAAGCTAGAGTCTGGAGGTTCTGTAGGTTCACACCTGATCAACCAGTCAGGAGCAACTTCCTGTTAAGAGCACAAAGCCCAGATGTAAAGCAACGATTGACCTTTGACCTGAAGGCATCTCTGAAGCTGGCGTGTGCACGCCTTCACGTGTTGCTGCGGCGGCTTCAGGAACGGATGTGTTCAGGGTGTGTAGGAATGGAGGGCGCTCATCTGCAGAATAATGTTTTCCAGATGTTCCTGCCAGATTCTCACAGGGGGTGGATTTCCATCCAACAGCTTGGCAGCAGAGAGCGAGGCCATCGCTCATTTTTATGGTTTCCTTTCCAAACATCTGGGAGAGGACAAAGCAAAGCATTGTGGGAAGAGTTGGACAGTGGGGGGAGTCCAGATGCCCCTCAGCAACACAAACCTTCTGGCTGTCCTGAGGCGCCTCTCACTTCTCATCTGCTGTCGTTAACGGGAAGATAAACCTTCCCAAAGAGAAGCACCAGGAAGAGCTGACGTACTGCCCCCAGTGGCCGGGGGTCGGAACTGCAGCTTCGGGTTCACAGCCAAACGTTCTGTTCTCGATCATAAATGTGTTAAAGAATGTGTGTGAAATCACCCAAACACACACTCACAGGGAGAGTTATGTTCCTGATAAAATGCAGAACTTTTCTATCAGTTTATGATCCGGCCCCGCAGCCAGCCAACAAAAACACCTCCCTTTAACGTGACCTCTTCCCCAAAGATACCACAGAGGAAGTGTGTGTGTGCGTGTGGGGTAGATGCTCACACACCATCCATCTTCCGCCGGCCTCCTCAGAGACAACGAGGTGCTGGTTACCAGCTGCTAGCAGCAGATCCAGGTCACATGACCCGAGCCAGCCCTCCACATCCGAGTTCCGCCAGGTTTAAACATGTTTACCTGACTCCAGCGTGAACTTCTGAGCACGCGACGCATCTTCACCTTGGTCCGGAGTTACAGCAGCAGCAGCGTGTTTGGGTGGGGTGCGTGGGGTGCTGGCGTGGGCGTTCGAGCAGACGTCCGCTTTTACCAGCTAATGCTAACGGCTAGCCGTCGCTAGCCGATGACGTCATCACCCCGCTGCGGGACACTGGTGAACAGCAGCTCTGGTGTCAGACGCGTTTAATGCCAGTAAAACCAGCCGGGTCACCATGGCAACGCAGGCGCCCACGCAGCAGAGCCAGATGTTTGACTGGGCAGCTGTTATTTTTAGATAGGAAGAGTGTGTGTGTGTGTGTGTGTGTGTGTGTGTGTGTGGGGGGGGGGGGGGGGGCTCTTCTGTCAGCCAGATACACGTGCACTTATGTAACCTTGCTGTGTTTGTGAGGACGTGCACGTGCGCATGTGCTCGTCAGGTTGACTCCCCTCACCTGGCCGCGGACAGCAGAACCTTCAGCAGAACCTTGAGGACGTCCGGAAGCAGCACCTGGGAGGCGTGACTGAGCGTAAACACTGGGTTACCATGACGACAGCGGCTGCACACAGCACCAAGGAGCGTGGCGGGAGGCGTCGGGAACGCTGCCGGGCCTCTTCTCCTTCCTACCACTGCTGGGTTGGACCTGATGGCGATCCGGGCTGATGTCACCACCAGGTGTGAGGGGGGCGGAGTCCCGCTGCAGGCAGGCGCCAGCAGGGCCTGCGGGAGTGCGAGGCGGCGTCCTGCTGCTGGCGGGTGTGTTGACAGTAAAGTCTGGCGCTGCAGCGGCTCATCCCTGCAGGCTGTGACAGGAAACGCCCGCCTCAGCGCCACAAAGCACCCGGACGCCGTCAGCGTTTCTGCTCAACTTTAATTTAGAGGGAACCTTCTCACGGAGGCCGGCGTACAAAACCGCTGAGCAGACACATGCTGCCCAGCAACATTCAGAGCCCACGCGGAGGTCCGGGTCCAGGAGCAGGACCAGAGTCCGGACCCGAGTCTGGACCGGGTCTGTGCCCCCCCACCCCCCATGCAAACCCATAAACATGCTGCTTCAAAGTGTAGAAAACACGGATAGAAAAACGTTAGAGGAGGAGCCGCGCCGTTGCCACGGCGACGTCAGACTCGGCCACACGTCCGCTCTGAAGCTGCTTCTGACCCGTTTCCGAAGGGTCGCAAGCCTAGAACCTGCTGACCTGGGCCAGACCCCCAGACCGTTACAGAAACCGGCTGGTTTCAGTCTCACACACACTCACACACACACACACACACTCACTCTTGGTCAAACTGGAATGGCCACGAGTCCCAGACAGGCGTGCGGCGAGCGCGTGGTCGGCGGCGAAGGATGGCGGGCCTTCAGAACCAGTTCCTGCAGGCCGTTGGGCTCCCAACGGACAACAAGTGGAAAAAAAAACAGCCAGAACCACAAGAAGACGCCATCACAAAGTCTGGTGACATCACAGCGTGGCCCCGCCCGCCTGGGGGAGGGGCACTGGTCTGAGGTCAGTTCTACAGTCAGATCAAACGTGTTCAGGGCGGCTCCTGCAGCCACGCGTGAGCTAGCATCAGTGTGGGGCGGACGCAGACGTAAGCAGGAAGTGAGAAGCGTCCACGCGTCAGGAAGCTGCGGCCACGGCGGCCGTCTGGACGCCGCGGCCTGTCCCAGTCACCTGACGCCGCGCTGAATGATGAAATGGAAGGAAACGGAGAGAGGAGAGCGACGGAGGCGTGGCGCTGAGCCGCGCTAACCTTCACTGCCCGCTAACGTTCTTCACGGCGGGGCTGGAACCGTCGGCGCCGGCGGGCGTCTGGGCGTTGTCGGCCAGGTTGTGAGCGTGCTCCAGGAAGAGGTCCTTGAGCACGCTCAGCTCCTTGCTGAGCAGCTTGATCTTGGCCTCCAGCCGCTCGTTCTCCTCCTTCAGCTCGTTGACGCGCTGCTGCGTGTCCATGGCCTTCTGCTTGCTGCGCATGCGGCTCTTCTTCACCGCCAGGTTGTTGCGCTCGCGCCGCAGCCGGTACTCCTCGCTGTCCTTGTCGGCTGGTTGCTTCTTCATCTTGCTGGGGGGGAGGGCCTTGCCTCCTGCGGCTGGGGTGGCGGGGACGAGCTGTGGGACCTGCTGCAGGGAGGAGGCGGCGGCGGCGTGGGCCTGGCTCTGGATGACGCTCACGCCGTTGCTGTCAGCTGTGGTGAGTTTCGGCTGTGGCGGCCGGCTCATTTGGATGTGCTGCCTGCAGGTGGACGTCTGAGTCTCCTCAGCGGTCGAGACGAGACCTTCTGCTTCAGTCTGGGGGACAAAGGAGAGCAGCAGATGCGTTAGCGCTCAGGTGTGCGCAGGGCAGGAGGTAACAGGAAGTCACAGTCGGCAACAGGAAGTCACAGTCGGCAGCGGAGGATCACGGGGAGCTTGTGAGCACAAGAAGCAGAATGAACATCTGCAACCCGGACTCCGACAGCTCCACTTCCGGATCTCAGGCACGCAAAGAGGCGCGCGCGCCTTGGCTTTTGTATGTCTTATCATGGAACTATTATTCCACGCGCGCAACGAGCAGAAGGCCTGTGATTGGTCGACGCGTTGCCATGCAGCCAGTCAGCTGTGCGCAGCCGAAAAGGCTCCGGGTGGAACCGAGCGGCTGTTGCCTGCTGTTGCATCATCATCGGCCGTCTTTGTGACTGGAGAGGGGAACTCCGGTGTTCGAACCAGACGATTTACTCCTCTTAAATCCGGTCCGACCCCAGTAAATACAGGTCAAAATCCACACGCGAACGACGAAAGCGCCAAGCGGCCCGATGCGAACATGTTCAACCACTCTGACCAACTTTTGGCTCCCAGCAACAGCTAAAAGACCACTTATTCATGATCGCGGTTCGGACGTCTGAGCACGAACCAACGGATGTGTTTAAGGCTTCCTATTCCGCGTTTTGTCGCGCTGAAAGGAGCACTTCTAAGTCTAGCTCGGCAGCTAGTTAGCCAGCGATGCTAAATAGCCACAGCTCGCCTTTAGTGCAGTTTGCTGGACCTTTCGGCTTGTAAAAGCGGTTTACCTTCACGCTGCAGCGGTAAATGGATGTTTCTGTCCCCGGAAAAAAAATATCGGGATAATATTTCGGATAGAATCCGTCTCCGTAGGATCCGACTGGCTGTGTTTAGAACACACATAGAACGATTGCGAAATCTCTTTTACCTTGTTGGGCAACGTTGTAGTCTGACCAGTCAGAGGCGAGTAGGTGGGCGCGGAGACAGCTCTGGGCCAATAGGAGACATGCGCGCGGCACAATGACGTAAACTGCAGTGTGACTGACGGCAATTGCAGCCAATCGGAGCGCAGGCTTCCTGTTTGTTTATGCAATTTGAGCCAGACGGAGAGTCCATGTATGACTTCATGTGACTGACGCCACAAAAACCTGTAGATATTTGTTACAGCTTCAGAATCTGCGTTCATTCGGTGTTGTTTTACCATCCTAAATCAAAAATACATACTTGTTTTTAATCGTGATCATTTTTACTTTTGTGGAAGGAAAAATACAAAAAAATAGAGTTTTGTGTAACATTATTTCAGCTGTCTTTGAGATGGAATTTCTTCCAAAATAAAAATAATCTGATTGTTTTTCCGGTCTGTGTTGGTGAAGATGTGGATGAAGTCTGACTCTACAATGTTTCCATCAAAATTTTCTTTAAAAATGTCTGCAGGTGGGTAACGTGATGAGGTCACGTAGTGACCTAGGGTCATCCTGTCCCGTGTTTTCAGCTGTTATGTTGGGAAATGGTTAAAAACAAAGACAATGACGGCTTCAGAATGTTAGTCTGACATGTAAATTCTGACTTCCTGCTGTTTTATGTGCAGTATTTCCATGTATGTGCACACACGTTTGGACTGTAAGTACATCCACCTCCTGACTACAGATCAGTGTTTAACACCTGGGCCTCAGCCCATCCCTGAGTTGATGGATCTCCATCTTCCTGCGAGACAGACCCCAGGCAGTACGATTGGGCAACCACATCTCACCCTCACTCACCCTCAGCACTGGAGCCCCCCAGGGTTGTGTTCTGAGCCCCCTGCTGTACTCAGCGTACACCCACGACTGTGTGGCCACTTCTAGCTCCACCGACGTCATTAAGTTTGCGGACGACACTGTGGTGTTGGGCCTGATCTCCAACCTGAGGAGGGTTAGAAACCTGGAGACGTGGTGCCAGGTCAACAATCTCCTCCTGAACGCCAGCAAGACTACGGAGCTGAGGGTGACTCTCAACGGGACCCCGGTGGAGAGAGTGGACAGTTTCCGGTGTCTAGGTGTCCACATCACGCAGGACCTGACATGGTCCTGTCACGTGAACACCCTGGTGAAGAAGGCCCGGCAGCGTCTTTATCATCTCAGACGTCTGATTCTGTTCCTTGAAGGCAAACAGAGAGAATGAGAAGGAGCTTCTTCCCGCAGGCCATCGCGGCCCTCAACCAAAGACCTAGAACCTGGACTC
This sequence comes from Pao palembangensis, assembly GCA_015343265.1. NCBI lineage: Eukaryota > Metazoa > Chordata > Actinopteri > Tetraodontiformes > Tetraodontidae > Pao > Pao palembangensis. Next base: position 3,554 of record JABWDL010003342.1, on the reverse strand, counting down.
TCCAGACGTCCCCACACTCTAGCTGCACCACACACATACTGTACACTCTGCACTACTCTGCACACTCAGTAACCACTCCCACTGGACATCTTGTCCTATTTCCAGATATTGTACATGCTGTATTTTTATTTTAGTTTTTATGTAGGACAGTTCTTGTTGGAGATTTGAACTCTCCCAGCCTGTTTTTTTAATGTTCTGCGAGTTTGAAACTGTGCTCCGTACTACCAGCGTCTGTGGCAGAGTCATTCAGGCCTGAGCTTCTACTCTGGGACGTCCCGTTACAGTCCAGTTCATTCACTGAGTTCCTGCTGTGTTTCCGAGCAAACACGACTGCAAACATGAACTTATTTATAGTTTGAATCCTGAAAATGGAACACGTCTTCTGAACAGAGCCCTCAGACTTCAGAGGGGAAAAGGCCACAAGTGTCTTTCAAACTAACCTTTCATCGCCGCAGCCGACAGAGGGCGCTCCGGTGCAGGAGCTGGTCCACGGTCCACCCGAAGGTTGGCCCGGTACCCGGTTCCGGTCTTGGCGAGCCTGTGGGCAGCCGCGTGGTCGCGTCAGGTGACAGAAGGTCAAAAAGGACATGAAGGTAAAGCCGCGAGCTCGTGGACATGCGATTACAAACGAGTCCAAATGACCGGACGTCGCTTATTTGTTGTTTTGTGTTTGTGGTTGATGTTTATGTCAGATTTGACCAGCAAAGAGAAGAAAGTCACATCTGATCATCTGCTGCTCCACCTGATCAGTGTTGATCGGCCAGTTTGATTAGTCTGAAGGTTCTGCTCTCTCTCTCTCTCTCTCTCTCTCTCTCTCTCTCTCTCTCTCTCTCTTTCCTCTGCGCGTGAACGGGTCGCCCCGCCCACTCCCCACGCCATATAAACCCACTTTGACAGCTCTGTCCCTCTAGCTGAGCAGGATCTGGCTGTGTTCCGGCACCCGGAGCAGTCGCAGACCCGGTTCCGTCCGTCCGTCCGTCCTTCCGAAGCCTCTCCGCGTGTGTCCGCTCCTCCGCGCCGCGGCTGCGGGACGAGCCCCCCCACCTCACTCAGCTGATCTCCCGGAGCTTCTCGCCATGCCTGCCCGGGTCTAGGTCCTCCATGGAGCTCACAAACCTGTACGAGGTGGCAGCCCGGCCCCCAATGAGCAGCCTGAACCCCGTCCAGCAGGCGTCCTCCGGCTACAGGGAAGCAGCAGAACTCGGTGGAGACATCGGGGACAACGAGACGTCCATCGACCTGAGCGCCTACATCGACCCGGCGGCCTTCAACGACGACTTCCTGGCGGACCTCTTCCACCACAGCGCGCGACAGGACAAGCTGAAGCCCATGAACGGGGACTACGAGCCGGTCCCGTGTGGTCCGGGTCCGCAGCAGCTCTACATGTCCGGCTACATGGAGTCCAAGCTGGAGCCGTTCTACGAGCACAACCCGCCGCGGATACGACCCGTGCCCATCAAGCAGGAGCCCCAGGACGACGAGGACCCGAACCCGGGCCTGCCGCCCACCTACCACCACACCAGCACGCATTCCCAGCAGTACTCCCAGCATTCCCAGCATTCCCAGCAGCCGCACCTCCAGTACCAGATTGCGCACTGCGCGCAGACGACCATGCACCTCCAGCCGGGCCACCCGACCCCCCCGCCGACCCCGGTGCCCAGCCCGCACCAGCACGGGCTCCCTCACCACCAGCACGCGCAACAGCCGCGCGCCGGCGGCGCCAAACACAAGAAGTACGTGGACAAGCACAGCGCGGAGTACCGGCTGCGGCGCGAGCGCAACAACGTGGCCGTGCGCAAAAGTCGCGACAAGGCGAAGCTGCGCAACCTGGAGACGCAGCAGAAGGTGGTGGAGCTGACGGCCGACAACGAGAGGCTGCGGCGGCGCGTCGAGCACCTCACCCGGGAACTCGACACGTTACGGGGCATCTTCAGGCAGCTGCCGGACGGCTCGTTCAAGCCCAGCTGAGGTTCCTGGGCGGGCTGGGCGGGCTGGGAGGACTGGGAGGCAGCTGTGGGACTGGGAAGGGGGAGTCAAACACGTGACGTTGCTGGACAAAAGTGCAGAAAACGCGTCGGACTGCACGTAGGTGACGTCACTGTCGGCCAATTATCGATCACTTGTTCGGTGCCTTTGAGGAGCAGCAGCTCGTGGTGACGCGTTCACGTGAGTCCAGACTGAATCAGAGCAAACGCCTGGAATGTAGACAGGTGAGGGAGGACAGAGGAGCTGAAGCCCTGGCTCCTGGACTCTCCTGGACTCTCCTGGACTCTCCTGGACTCACCTGGACTCTCCTGGACTCTCCTGGACTCTCCTGGACTCTCCTGGACTCACCTGGACTCTCCTGGACTCACCTGGACTCTCCTGGACTCTCCTGGACTCACCTGGATGGTCTTAAAGAGGAACGTTGCTCTGAGACTTTACTGAAAAACAAAAGTTTCTATGCACACACACACACACACACACACACACACACACACACACACACACACGCTGAGTGCCTTCTGATGACCTTTGACCTGCAGGGAAAAGGAAGCACTTTTTTTACAAACTGATCGACCAAATTTCGTCTTGACTGTAAAATAAGTGTGTGTGTGAATATTTAGTACATTTATGTGAAATACCAAAAATCTGAGTGATGAAATAAACGAAGCCGTCTCGTCTCTGACTCGTCTCAGCGTTTGACCTCAGCTTTAGGACAGGAAACAAACGTCCCTGAGGGGAGGCGCTGAGCTGCGCTACCGCAGCCGTCCACCGGCCGGCACTGCTGCTAACCCTGCAGCTCACCTGGGTGACGTCATGTGACGACGATGCTCACTTCCTGCTGTCCCAGCCTGCGGCGCCGCCGAGTCGACCCTCAGCCAGTCGGGCCCAGAACTGCTGAGTCAGCACGCTAACGCTAACGTGAAAATAACACTGCGGCGCTGCTGTTCCACACCAAAGGGGCGGAGCTCCCCACACACACACACACACACACACACACACACACACACACACACACGATCACTGTTGAGTTCTCTCTTTTCCACACTCGTCTATATTAAAGGCGTGTTCTTCCTCCCTGGTTTGCTCTCTGTTAGCCTAGCCTCCTAGGCTAACTCGGTCCTCGTGTGCAGTGAAACACACCTCAGAGATGAGGGGGTGTTCCTGGGGGGTTATTTTATCACTGTTTACTAGAGGCTCCGCCCACGTCTGTGGGTGTGATGGTTCCGACCGCTGACTCAAACATGCCATCGCCACGCGTGCCTCTTCCCATATGTCCGTCCATCCACCCATCATAGGCATTTCACTAGCAAAGTGAGGACATTTTGTGCCCTCCCAATGTCAAAGTTGTTCTGATCCCAGAAGGTCGCTGGGGAGCGTTCTGTTTCTGTTGGCGGGGGGTCGATCCCGGCGCGGGGCCAGCGTGCGCTCTGATTGGCAGCAGGAAGTAGCTTCTTGTTAGCGTCACAGCTACATCCAACGGATCCTGACGACAAGTGTCCCCAAAACTGGACCTGGCTCAGCCTGCAGCCCAGAACTGACCCCTGGCCCTGGCCCTGGCCCTGGCCCTG
>JABWDL010003335.1:0-11979 GCA_015343265.1 Pao palembangensis | reverse complement strand
GATGAGAAGATAAAATAAAGAGAGGAGGGAAAAGAATTCTAAAGGAGGAGGAAATAAGGTAGAAAAGGGATGGGAGAGGAAGAAGAGGGGCAACCAATGCTGAAAAGGCGAGAGAGCGGGGGGTAAGTTGATGGTGAAAAGAAAGACGAGAAAATGATTTGATGAGGAAAGCGGCATATTAAGGAGATGTGTGTGTTTGCGTGTGTGCGTGTGTGTGTGTGACACAAGAGCAGAGAGAGATATACATGCAGGGGCTGAATAAGACAGGAACTGGAAGCTAATCACAAACCTCGATGATGTTTAGACAAGTAAACAACAGAAGCTGCTTGTCCAAGAAGTCTCCAGAGAAACAGTCGTTGTCCTTTAGTTCCTGAAGACGCTTCATCCAGGACTGGGCATGACGCCTTCTCAACAAGCCCCACCAGTTCCCGATGCGCTGATTGTGGCTACTGGAGCCAGAAATATGAGTTATTGTTGACGATCTGTACTCCATCCTAGAAATCTCTGCATTTCTGCCATTGTGACATTTTCTGTTCCCAGATGTGCGCGGACTCTGGCAGCTGTCCCCATCCTCTTCTCACCTTCTGCTAAGAAATAATCAGCCATGATCTTAGGGTTGCTGTTAGCTGAGTATGCGTGAAGCCACACCGAGTCTCCAAAATCCATCAATCGCTCCTTTATACAAATACCAAACGGTTTCAGTTTGTGGTAGGAGTCACCATGCCACATAGAGTTAGGCCCAGGACTGACACACATGCGTCGCATCAGGACATGTCTCCGTCTTTGTTCAACACCACGGGGTCCAGAAACTTTAACAGAAGCCTCACTGTGCTATGGGTCAGCACAGACCCAGCCTGGATGCAGCTTAAATGCTGGAGCTTGGATCCATGGTGCCTGCCATATCCTTCCAACCGATCAATTAGAAATGGTGCTACTTCCATAGGGTCGGACTGATTCTTCCTTCTGTACAGTCCCATGAGTTTTAAGATCCTTCGTAGCGTGCACATACTGATCACAATATCGTCAACAGTGCTCAGTAACTGCAGAATCTCGCCATCTCATTCCAAGCATGAAGTATGGTAATTAAGTCCCTTAAATGAGCAATTTCTTTCCGTTTCATCGCTTCCTCATCACATGATTTCCTGAACTTTATCACGTTTTTACAATATAAATTATCACGTTTTTACAACATAACAATCACGTTATAACGTGAAAGGTTTAACGTTATTACATATATTATGACGTTATAACATGGAACATTATAGAGTGGCAGCAATACGCTTCCGTTAAAATCAGCGTTGCCACAATTACATGGAAAAAGTAAGTAACTACTGATTACTCCTCTAAAAAGTAGCTCAGTGACTTTACTGACTACTTGATTTTAAAAGTAAGTTAGAGTAGAACACGTAAGAAAAACAACCAATGTTTTAATCTCCTATTAACTTGTGTAACCGGTGTGTTCTGCGTTGTGTTTATAGTCATACAGCGCCTCCAGCTGGTTCCTCAGCGTTACTTTATTTGGTTGACCTGACAAATAAAGAAAAACACAGTGGCACACTGTCGTCCTCTTGTCACAAACAAAGACATAATATATGCGCTTACATTCAGCCGCCCAAAATAAAAAGAGCGCAACAGAAAAAGCCCGCTGACCTCTTATGGTAGATGAATGAAAGAGGAAGCGTTTGGGCGCGAACAGGGTTTTTACTGCGGTGCATTTCCGGAGTTACCCAAAAAGATGAACGTAGGCTATTCAATTAAATTAAATTCAATTTTATTTATATAGCACCTTTTACAAAAAAGTTGTCTCTAGCTGCTTTACAGAGGTAGAAACCCAGAGCCTGAACCCCCAGGTAAGCACAGTGGCAAGGAAAAACTCCCTTTTAACAGGAAGAAACCTTGAGCAGGACCAGGCTTACAAGGAGGAACCATCCTGCTGAAAGTCAGTTGGGTAAAAGACGAGAAGAGGGAGACATGACAGAGAGAATAAAGAGAGAAAGAGAGGTAGAACAGATACAATCATAAGAACAGATACAATCATAGAATCATAAAAATACCAACATATCAGAGATAATATATATAATACATATATACATAATACCGCATAGCAGGTTGTTATAAAATGTAGCCGCCAGGGGGCACAAGCCAGTGTCTTATTGTGCCGGTCCCAAGCCCAGATAAATACAGAGGGTTGTCTCAGGAAGGGCATCCGACGTAAAACTTTTGCCAAATCAAACATGTGAGTTGAAACTATGACGTAAGAAGAGAGAGAAGAGGAATGCCAAGAGTCTAGAACTGAGAGTAGGGACTTTGAATGTTGGAACTACGACAGGTAAAAGTAAAGAGTTAGTTGACATGATGCCGAGGAGGAAGGTAGACATACTGTGTGTCCAGGAGACCAGGTGAAAAGGTAGCAAGGCTAGAAGTTTAGGAGCAGGGTTCAAGTTGTTCTATTATGGTGTAGATAGGAAGACAAATGCAGTAGGAGTTATTTTGAAGGAGGCATTTGCTAGGAATGTCCTAGAGGTAAAAAGAGTGTCAGATAGAGTGATGAGTCTGAAGCTAGACATTGAAGGTGTGATGTTCAGTGTTGTTAGTGGGTATGCTCCACAGGTAGGATGTGAGCTGGAGGAGAAGGAGAAATTCTGGTCGGACCTTGATGAAGTGATGCAGAGCATCTCTAGAAGTGAGAGAGTTGTCATTGGTGCAGACTTCAGCGGACATGTTGGTGCAGGAAACACAGATGATGATGAGGTGATGGGCAGGTTTGGTATTACAGGAGAGGAACGCAGAAGGACAGGTGGTGGTTGACTTTGCAAAAAGGATGAAAGAGGCAGGAACATAGGGTGACCTATAAGAGTGGAGGTAGGAGCACACAGGTAGACTACACCTTGTGTAGACGGTGTAATCTGAAGGAGATCAGTGACTGCAAAGTGCAGAAAAGTGCAACATGAAGATCTGGAGATGGAAGACCTGCAGAGAGAGAGAGAGAGAAGAGGGGGAGAGACACAGAACTGCAAGGAAGACTGGACACACTGATAATCCCGGTAAGAAGAAAACAAAAAGTGGAGAACTGCTCAGTGGATCATGTTTGTGTCCCCAGCAGTGTAGCCTATAGCCTATAGCAGCATAGCTGTTCTAAAAATTGTGCTACAAATTGAAGAATAAGAGTTGATTATTAATTGTTAATTAATTAATAATTAATTGTTAATGACTCCACATGTGACCCTAAAATGACAGTCTGATCTCACCCATCATCAGCATTATTCACATCCTGACTGCCTGGTGGAAAAAAGCTGGTTTTGGAGACTCTGCAGTCTCCTCCCTGATGGCAGCAGGCTGAAAAGACTGAGATGGGGTCACCTGTAATCCTGGTAACTTGCGGGTGAGGTAAATGTCCAGAAGGGAGGGAGAAGAGCCCCAACTGACAGACAACCCTCACCTGGACAAGGACTTGAACCCTAGACCCTCAGATTAAAAGTCTGATGCTCTACCAACTGAGCTATCCAGGCTCAGTAAATCTGCTCAAAGTTGAAAAACCCATCCATCCATCCATCTTCTTCCGCTTATCCGGGGTCGGGTCGCGGGGGCAGCAGCCTAAGCAGGGAAGCCCAGACTTCCCTCTCCCCAGCTACTTCGTCCAGCTCTTCCGGGGGGATCCCAAGGCGTTCCCAGGCCAGCCGAGAGACCTAGTCCCTCCAGCGTGTCCTGGGTCTTCCCGGGAGCCTCCTACCGGTGGGACGTGCCCTGAACACCTCACCAGGGAGGCGTCCAGGAGGCATCCTGACTAGGTGCCCGAGCCACCTCATCTGACTCCTCTCAATGCGGAGGAGCAGCGGCTCTATTCCAAGCTCCTCCCGGATGGCAGAGCATCTAGTCCTCAGATGTTTAGCTCCAATGAACAATGACTTCAGTTTTGTCTGAGTTTAAAAGTAAGAAATTGGAGGTCATCCAGTCTTTATGTCTTTGAGACATGCCTGGAATCTGGCTAACGGCTCTGTTTCATCATGTTTCATGGATAAATACAGCTGCGTATCGCTGGCATAGCAATGAAAATTTATGTTAGTTGTACACTCAGAGGAAGCATCATTAACATGACCAAAATGAAATCGATCTGATAGATGAGATTTAAGTCATTTTCCCATGTCTGGGATTAATAAAGTATTTCTGTTCTGTTCTGTTAAACCAGTCTAGAGCTGTCCCTGTGATCCTAATATCATGTTGTAGTCTTTGTAATAAAATGCTACAGTATCAAAGGCGGCACTGAGGTCCAGTAAAACCAGTACAGAAATAAGTCCACGGTCTGATGCCATGAGGAGGTCATTAGTGACTTTTACCAGTGCTGTTTTTGTTCTATGATGAGCTCTGAAACCAGACTGAAACACTTCAAATAGACTATTCCTGTTTAGGTGATCGGTTAGCTGACTGACAACCAGCCTCTCAAGTATCTTGGAGATGAATTGGAGGTTGGATATCGGTCTATAGTTTGGTAAGATGCCTGGGTCAAGTGAAGATTTTTTAAGTAAAGGTCTGATAACAGCAGTTTTAAACGCCTGAGGTACATAACCTGTTGTCAAAGATAAATTAATCTGATCCGATACTGACGCCCCAATCAGAGGAAAGACATCCTTAAAAAGCTTAGTTGGGATGGGGTAAGGAGACATGTGGTTGGTTCAGATCCATTAATGCTGGAGGTCAGCTCAGGGAGGTCTATGGGCAGGAAGCTGTCCAGAGGTGGAACAGGACAAGATGGAGTTGTCATGGAGCGACCTTGATCGATTTTTTCTCTAATGTTAATGTTTTATTGGTGAAGAAACTCATAAAGTCTTCACTGCTAAGAGCTGCAGGAATAGAAGGCTCAACCGAGCTGTGACTCTTTGTCAACCTGGCTATGGAGTTAAACAGAAAACGGGTTGTTCTTGTTTACATCTATTAATGAAGTGTAGTCAGCTGTTCTGGCTTTACGGGGGGCCTTCTTATACGTTAATAAACTGTCTTTACAAGTGCTTTGGGAATCAGCTGATCTGGATGAATACCACTTCCTCTCCATCCATCTTGATACCTGCTTAAGGGTTTGGATATGTGTGTTATACCACGGAGCCAGTCTTCTATGGTGTGTGAACCTCTTCTTCAGTGGGGCAACTGAATCTAAAACTATACGCAGTGTGGCTGCAGTGTCATTGACAAAGCAGTCAATATCTGCAGGAGTAACATTTAGATCAGAATGATCTGTTGCACCAGTAGGTGGTGCTAGAGGGAGCAGCGCTGCAATTTCAGCTATAAATCTGTCTCTGGTATCTTCAGAGAGACACCTGCTGTAGTGAACCTTCCTGTCGTGTGCTGCTTGGTCTACTAGAGTGAAATCAAAGGTTATAAGTAAGTGTCCTGAGTGGAGGGATTTTTGGGGAACAGCTAACGAGCTCTCAGTTTCTAGACCACAGGTGAGAACCAGATCCAGAGTGTGATTATCATAGTGCGTCGGTTCATTTACTAACTGAGAGAAACCTATTGAATCTAACAGTGAGTTAAACGCTGTCTTAAGACTGTCAGTATCATCATCCATATGGATGTTAAAATCACCCACTATAATGACTTTATCTGTACTGACCACTAAACTAGACAGGAAATCTGAAAACTCAGCTAGGAACTGTGTGTAAGCAGCCGTAGGTGGCCGATACACCACAACTAATAAAACTGGCTTTTCTGACTTCCAGTTGTGGTGAGAGAGGCTGAGAGTAAGACTCTCAACAGAGCTACAGGTAGCTTTAGGTTTTGGATTGACTTGAATTGCCTTTAAAAGGGAGTACATGAATGGGAGTAGATATTACAAACCCAAAAACCCATATTTTTGGTTAAGAAGACCATTGCCTTACCACAAGATCACCACGCCAGAAGCCCGCGTAAAAAAAAGCAGGCATTGAGGGGAGATTTCTACTTCTGCTATTAACAAAATTGTTGTAACGAAGATGAGGGAGAGCCCAGCCAACCTATGAAGGAAACTAATTTTGGCTGCTTGTAGTCGTGATGTTCTTTCGGTCACTACCCAAAGCCCATGACCATAGTTGAGGGTATGAACGAAGATCAACGGACCAGTGCAGAGTCCGCATTACTACAGACACCACACTGATCCACCTGTCGCTCTCACGCTCCATTCTTCTCATACTCGTGAACAAGACCCCGACGTACTTGAACTCCTCCACTTGAGGCAGGATCTCCTCCCCACCTTTTTCCGGCTAAGAACCATGGCCTCAAATATGGAGGTGCTGATTCTCATTCCGGCAGCTTCACATTTGGCAGAGTTGAACCCTTACTGGAAACGAGTTTGACTTACTACCGGTAATGCGGACCAAGCTCTGACACCGGTCATACAGGGAGCGGACGGCTCATATCAGGGGGCCCGACACCCCATACTCCCGGAGAACCCCACACAGGACTCCCCAAGGTACACGGTCAAATGCCTTCTCCAAATCTCCAAATGTGGACTGGTTGGGCAAACTCCCTGTCAGGCGGTTTGCAGGAAGGGACCCAAGAGCGACACAACTGCGGTGCAAGGTATTGGATTTATTTCCAAGAGAACAAAAACAGGAATCGGGTGATCTCAGGATAAACAGGAACATCAAGAACAAGGGATCTGAACAAATCAGAAGTGTGCAGGAAAGTGAGCAACGATCCGACACTGGGTTGTTCCAGAGTTGCCTTTTTATGTCCTTGTCTTGATTACTGACGAGCAGCACCTGCTGCTCGTCAGTAACATGAATCAGGTGTACAGGGAGTGTGGGACAAGTGTGACAGGGAGGGGAGGGCGAGAGCTGAAGCAGAGCAGAGCAGCGGCTGTGACACTCCCACACACCCTCAAGGACTCTGCTGAGGGTATAGAGCTGGTCTACAGTTCCACGTCCAGGACAAAAACTGCATTGCTCCTCCTGAATCTCAGGTTCAATTATCCAGCGGACCCTTCTCTCTAGTACGCATGAATAGACCTTGCTGAGGAGTGTAATTCCCCTGTAGTTAGAAGACACCCTCCGATCCCCCTTTGTAAAAAGAAGGACCACCACCCCGGTCAGCTGACTGGATGGAACTGTGATCTCACAACACTGCTCTCCAGACCTGGAATATTTCTTTACTAACTTCAAACCATTCTACTCTCCACGTGAGTTTGCCTATTCATTCTGGCCACTGTTTACATCCCACCCAGCGCAGACATGCACAAAGCTCAGCGTGCACTCGCAAACCAGATTCTGAGTGTGGAGTGGACTTTCCTGGACTCCCTACTTATTATCTTTGGGGATTTTAACAGAGGAAACCTGAGCCAGGAACTACCAAAGTACAGACAGTCTATTAAATGCCCGACGAGAGAGCAACACTCTCTCAACACTGGATCACTGCTCTACTGCACTGCTGTTAGTGGCGCATACAGGGCTGTGTGTTTCTCGGCAACTCAGATCACGTCATGGTGCTCCTCATCCCCGCATGCAAAAACAGGCTGAAGCTCTCCAAACCCCCAGTGAGGACTTCTAAGAAGTGGAGCAGCGAGGCTGTGGAGGAGCTATGCACGTGTTTGGACACAACAGAATGGGACATGTTCAGGTCTGCCACAGAAAGTTTGGACGAGTACACAGACACTGTGACGTCATACATTCAATTCTATGAGGACATCATTATTCCATCACGCACCAAGGTGCACATCCATCTCCACTGTGGACTCTGTCCGTTTTCTCGGCACCACCATCACACAGAACCTCAAGTGGGAGCCCACCATCAGCTCCCTGATCAAGAAGGCCCAGCAGAGAATGTGCTTCCTGCTGCAGCTGAGGAAAGCCAAGCTGCCAGCTCAGATGATGGTGCAGTTCTACACGGCCACCTCCTCCTTCACCGCGTGATACACGGGGCCTCTGCCAGGGACAGACAGACATTACAGCGCATTGTGTGCTCTGCCCAGAAGGTGATTGGTTGCAGCCTCCCATCTCTCCATTACCTGTACGTCTCCAGGACTCGGGGACGAGCAGGTCGGATAGCAGCTGACCCTTCTCACCGTGAACACCGACTTTTTGAGCCGCTCCTCTCGGGCAGAAGGTTCGGGCAGAAGGTTCCATTCAGACCAGAACCTCATGCCATAAGAACAGTTTCTTTCCATCTGCCGTTGGACTTATGAACACTTGACCACCTTGTCACTGTCACTTTAACATTTGCACTGTTCTGATTTTGTGTAATTTTGAGAGAGTATATTTTTTAGCCTACTCTGTGTTTTATGTTGCACCTTACGCCGAAGCAAGTTCCTAGTTTGTGAATTCTGTTCACTGACAATGGCAATAAAACCCTTCTGATTCTGAAGTATAAAGGCGTAAACTCGCCCCCTCCCACACGTTTTGCCTAGCTTCTTGCCATGTGCTTTTTCTCTCTTTGCTTTTAGTCTGTGTTTCTTTGTTTCCTTGCGTTTTGGCTCTTTTGTTCCTTTGTTTTTCAAGACAACTTGAAAAGGGTTAGGACCAAACCTTTCTTTTTCCTGTCATGATTATCAATACAAGGGATCCGGAACTCTGTTGAAAGTTGTTTTTCTTTTAGCTCATTCAAGTACTGCATCTGTAAAAGACCGTACTCCAAATTATTACAATTTTTTACTTCTTCATGTAATTTCTTCTTCTTCTTATGTCTTGATGTTTGGGGGCTTATGTTTTTGTTTTTTTATTCTTTACTTGGAGTGTTTCAGATCTATGTCACACCAAGTATTTCTAAAAAAGCCACCAAGCTTGCAGCCTGCTTAGAACTCAAACAGGTAATGGATGAAAATAATAATTATTAGATTGCATTCTTAAAATTTGGGGCACCACCTCCACAAATGGGAGGAAAACGGATGAACAGAGTTGAGATGTTTCAAGATGTTTAAGTTATAATCTTATAAATGATTTCTGGGCAAATAAGATCTAAACAGCATGTAGTAGCCCTACAAGTTCACACGTACTACCAGGGTAGCACACGATACACACCTGACTGTGTGATTCTGTCTTAGCTTGTTCTTTGCCTGGCTTTTACTGCCTTGTAATGAATGAAAGTTGTGTTATTATAAATGTCCTATCACAAGGTTGTCTAGATGTGAGGTGCGCCTGCCTGTTTAAGACGACAAAATACCCGGAAGTGAAGTGCCATGTGTGCTTGAACAGTTAAACTTGGATGCATTGAAAGAATTCAAGTCCATTGCCACATATTTCACACCTTACCCTTCCTGTCAGTTCACCGTTACTGATATTGGTTTTGTCCACAATCCACCTTAACCTCAGCCGATCAAACCAGCATCCTTGTGCAGAGGCAATCTCATAATCTATGAAGTTCTACTGAGACATGGTTGTTGCTGGTTGAAGACTTTACCCAATACCCTGCCTGACTGACTTTCCATGTAGTCAGCTATGGCAGTATATGATTGTCTCTGCAGAGGCTGAAATGAATGTTTAATAACAAGTTGTCTGTGTAGAATCTGCATGGCAGGTCATACTTATCCAAAATTAGATCTCTCTGTGTCAACTGGACTGAAAGGTTTCTTTGAAAACATTTTGTCCTCTCTCCAGAGAGCTTCTTCAGTTCTAAGTTTGCTGGGGAGAGCTTGAAAATATAGCCATGTGGACCATCAGCATGAGTGAACCACTGAGAGTCCTTGGCAGGGGTGGTTGTAGGGTCGATACCTGGCAGACAAAGGAATTACTTCCCCTTGTCACAGGTCGTCAAATGGTGTGAACGTTTGGATTGCTGTGAAAGAAAAGTGGGAGGACTGCATTGTAGGTGGGTGATAGAAGTGCCTTAGTCCACCACCTCTGTTTAAAAGATGTTTTCAACTTGGCGTGGATGGCTTCCTTGCCACCCTCTCTCCAAACCAGTCTTCTCCTGGCAGCCAGAGAGAGTAACACAAAAGGCTACTGATATGTTATGTATTTTTGTCATTACTTTTTTAATCAGTGAGCTTGGTTTTGTTCTGAATTCTTTATTATGACTCAGAAAACATTATGTTAATATTTCTGTATGAATGATTTATAACAATACATCTAAAAAGACAAATTCCAGCTCATTATAAATAAATGTAACCTGGTTGGCCTGTGATTTTAAGAATTTGTTGACAATATGGTCCCTGGTGGTCTAGTGGTCAGTTCGACACTTTCACCACTACAACCGTGTTCGATTCCCAGTCCGGAAATTTTTAAATTTCAATTTATTTATATCTTCTTTACAATAAAATTGTCTCTAGGTACTTTACAGAGGTAGAAACCCAGAGCCTGAACCCCAGGTAAGCACAGTGGCAGGCATCACAACAGGACAAACAGCAGGCAGGACCAGGCTTACAAGGAGAACCATCCTGCTGAAAGTCCCAGCTGGGTAAGGAGGAATAAAGGGTAGACCAGACCAGAGAGAATAAAAAGAGAGAGAGGAGAACAGATGCAATCATAAAACCAAAGAAATACAAAACAAAATACAATCATAGAAATACACAAACACCATCAGACACTAATATATGTTCACGGGCGTGCGTGGTGAGGCCCCAAATGCAGACATGACGCCGGTTCAAGAAACCAAAAAACAACCCTTTATTGGGTGTACGCCAGAGAAACAAGCCGCTCCTTGACAGAAGGACACGGATAGCGAAAGAAAAACCAAACCTGTTTGCAGATCAGAAGACACAGAGCACACAAGTTAGCTCTCCTCTCAGTCTCAGTGCCAGTCTCACTCTCAGTCTCAGTCTGTAAAAATGTCCAATCTCAGTTCCTCCACAATGTCAAATGATCCATAGCGGGACCAGTTGGCAGAACTTGCCTTTATGTGACGGGTGATCTGCCACGAGTGCGTGGTCAGCTCAATTCTGAGGACCGCCCTCTGCGAGGAAAGCAGGGCACTTGGGTGCTCCCAAAGGGCGTGGCTTGGACCCTAGCTGCCTGCCAGCGCAGGTTGTTATATGAGAGATGAACAGTATAGGCAGGTGCCCGACAGCGGACCCTGAGTTTGCCAGAGGCGAGGTCAGTACATACGAGGCCTGGAGATGGAATACCTGCAAGAGAGAGAGCGAGAGAGAGATTTTTTTGATTTTTGAAACAAGTCTTTACTTGCCGTTTTTACAATGAACACATTCTGTTTATCGTACACTCAAAAGTCAGGATAAATGTGTACATAAATAAATAAATAAATTTACATGAGTGCATCTCCAAATGCGAGAGTCGTCAGATCAAGGAACAAAAACTTAAAACACTACTCTTGCTCGAATAAGTCCAAATCTCCAGTTTCCTTGTAAAAGTTAAAATCAATGAGGAGTCTGGACTTGATCATATTGACACACACAGTGACTGGTTCAACACTAACCCCTTCCGCTATCATCTTCTTGCGGCTTAAGTACACTGCCATCTTGGCCTGTCCTAAAACAAAGTTTAAAAGCTGGCACTCGTGCTTTTGATGACGTGTGTATTTAAAACCAAGAATAAAAGACTGCTTGTTAAAAAGTTCCCCACACTTTGTAAAAACGACTTGTAAGAATAAAAACAATGGTGATAGACGCTGACATTCATAAAAACAGTGAAAAATTGTCTCTCTGTGGTCACAGAAGGGACACTTATCTTCCATCGTCTCACAAATAGTTGCTAGAAAAGAGTTGACTGGAATGATACCATGGAGGATTCTCCAGTGGAGGTCAGCATGTCTCTTGGAGAGTGGAGGCTTGTACAGCGCCTTCCACTGTGGTCCGCAGGTTGGAGCTAGGTTCAGGTATCTCCTCCATGGTGTGTCAGCTCTCTGGTTTAGTCTTTGTTCTGGTCTTCACCATCATTTTGTATATCGTTTTTCCGGTCGCATCTTGTAGTGAAATAAAAGAAGAGTTCTTAAGTAGGGCACCGGAGCAGTCTTTAAAATCTGGTGCAAGAAAAAAGGCAGGAAAAGGTTCTTCTCCCACCACCATGTCTGTGGATGAGGTCAGCAGCAGGCGGTCATGGCACAAAAGTTTTGCCTTCCAGTAGT
>JABWDL010003334.1:0-12854 GCA_015343265.1 Pao palembangensis | reverse complement strand
TAACTAAACATTTCACACACTTTGCAGAACACCGGAGGAGAAACGGTGGGAGAAGTGAGGTTAGCCATGCTAGCAGTGAGCGCAGCTGCGCGGAACGAAATAGACAGAGAGCGAAGTATAGAACCCATAGGATCGTGCGGTTACTAAACTTTCACCAAGGTGCTTGTGTACTACTAAACAGGATAAACAAAAAGCAACAAATAATTAACAACAGTGAATCCACCGTAGCAAACACCAGGAGAAGTGAACGAGTAGGACGGAGCAGAAACAGGAAATGACGCGATACGTTACCGATGACACTTCCAACAGCGTTGAACAGCGTCAAGTGAATTGATCCCCCACAATGGTGACCGGGGCCGCCAATCTTACCATTGCACAAACACCTCTAGCTCCCGGGCGTATTCTAGTGTGTAAAGCCCCACCACAATACCATAGGCCACACCTGTAAAACGGAAACATACATATTGGCCAGGTCATTTATGTGGTCTGAATGGTCCCCCTGTCGAGCTATTATCTATGGGAGGATAGATGGAAGCCAAGGTGGTGCAGTTTGGTGGAGAAGCGTACTTAGTCAGCTGTAACATACAGGCATAACCTCAATGATCTGAAGGGCACAGCGGTATATAAGCAAGGACGGGCCGAGGCACAAGCTACACATTGGCCGCTAATATGTTGTTGGGCCTCTGCAGCTAGCCATGAGAGCCACACATTTTCCATCCCGTATCCTGTACTTTGCGAGAATAAATTTACGGGCTATAGTTGAATGTAATCTGACGTAAAAATCAGGGGAGTTGTCACATCCACCGACTCCAGGGAATTATTTGAGGTTTTTATGGGAGAAGCGTTCGATATAGGAGGACATTTATGTCTCATTCTGATTTTGAGAATATGTACGGGGTCTGTCCCGGCTATGTCCACACCTATTAATAAATGGAGTGTAACATTGTTAGGAATACGAGACGGAGACCGGGTCCAGTTGAGGGAAAGGGTCAGTGGATTCAGCATGCCCTTCATCGGAGCGTCGTGCCGAAACCCCATCCTATTCCACCACTCACAAGTGTTCCACGTTTCAGACCCAGACAAAGTTGGAGACCAATGAGTACCAGTGTAACCTACTACCCCCCCACGTGGGACACCAGTGCTCCAATCCCATGACTCGGCCTTTGGTCCCGCATTGATGTTGAATAAAATAATCAAAACATAAGTATACATCATAGCCTCTCCATCCACATTGATTAACTCCACAAGGAATTGACGAACAGAGATCAAATGTGAAAGAATGGTAGTACCTAGTTCATATTCCATTTCTAAGCCCCCTACACATTTTATACCACCATCGTCAATTTGGGATGACCTCCTGACCCTGTTGGTGGAGTGTTGCTCCCCACCTCTCTCCCAATGGTTCCATCATCACAAGGCCTCTGTCAAAAAAGTAGCAACCACTGTAGCCACCACCATTACAATGATTACTATCACAATAAAAACACATATCCACATCCAAAGTAGATTTCTCTGTGTCAACTGGACTGAAAGGTTTCCTTGAAAACGTTTCGCCCTCTCTCCAGAGAGCTTCTTCAGTTCTAAGTTTGCTGGGGCAGAGCTTGAAAATATAGCCCTGTGGACCATTGGCATGTTAATTGTCCGGGGGTTCACCTGAGAGTCCTTGGCAGGGTGGTTGGCAGGGTCGTTCATCTAGTTTCGGTTGGGGTGCTTCCCCTTTGTCTGTTGGGTCACATGTTAATGAGTCTCCAGGTCTGGTCAAACAGCGTGAATGTTTGGAATGCTGACGAAATGAGTGGAGAACTGCATTGTACGTGGGTGACAGAAAGTGCCTTAGTCCACCACCTCTGTTTAAAGATGGTTTTTCCAACTTGACGTGGATGGCTTCCTTGACACCCCTCTCAAACCAGCGATCTTCTCTGGCCAGCACACGTACTTGACTATCCTCAAAGGAGTGTCCGCTGTCTTTTAGGTGTAGGTGTACTGCTGAGTCCTGTCCTGAAGAAGTGGCACGTCTGTGTTGGGCCATTCGTTTATGGAGGGGCTGTTTGGTTTCCCCAATGTACAGTTCCTTGCATTCCTCCTGGCACTGTACAGCATAGACAACATTGCTTTGTTTGTGTCTTGGTGTCTTGTCTTTTGGGTGGACCAGTTTCTGTCTGAGTGTGTTGGAGGGTTTGAACTGTACTGGAATGTCATGTTTTTGGAAGATTCTCCTGAATTTTTCTGAAACTCCAGACAGGTAGGGGATAGAAATGCTGTGACGTTTATTTCTTTCCTCTTCTTTGCTGGGGTCTTGTTTTCTGGAGGTCTTTGTGAAGGCCCAGTCCGGGTAACCACATGTTTTGAGTGCTGTTTTTAGATGTTCCTGTTCTTTCTTCTTCCCTTGGGTTGTGGTGGGTACTTCTTTGGCCCTATGTTGTAGGGTTTTGATAACACCAAGTTTATGTTCCAGTGGGTGGTGTGAGTCAAAAAGAAGGTACTGATCTGTGTGGGTGGGTTTTCTGTAGATCTCAATACTAAGGTTTCTGTCCTCCTTGATCTTGACTGCACAGTCCAAGAAGGCCAGACTGTCTTCTTTTACGTCCTCTCTGGTGAATTTGACGTAATCATCTGTGTTATTCAGGTGGGTTGAGAACGCTTCCAATTCTTTTGTTTGAATCTTGACCCAGGTGTCATCAACATATCTGAACCAGTGGCTGGGGACGGTTCCTGTGAAAGACGACAGGGCTCTGTTTTCAACCTCCTCCATGTAGAGATTGGCAACTATGGGAGACACCGGTGAACCCATGGCACAACCATGTTTCTGCCTGTAGAAGCCCTCTCTGTATTGAAAGTAGGTGGTGTCCAGCATGGTGCAGATTTGGGTTGGTGTTAAGGCCGTTCTCTCTGGAAGGCTGTCGTCCAAAAGGAGGCGCTTGTGGATGGTCGCTGTTGCCTCAGTGGTAGGGATACACGTGAAGAGGGAAATGACGTCGTAAGATACCATGGTCTCCTCAGGTTGTAGTTTGAGGCGACTGACCTTTTTAGCAAAATCCTGGGAATTACTGATGTGGTGTGGGGTGTTGCCAACCATGGGAGCCAAGATGGAGGCCAAGTATTTTGAAATGTTGTATGTGACAGAATTGATGCTACTAACTATTGGTCTGAGAGGGGTCCCTTGTTTATGGATCTTGGGTAATCCATAGATGCAAGGGATGGCTTCTCCTGGATATAAACGGTAGTATTGTGGTCTGTCAATGGCTTTTTCCTTTTCCAGTTTCTGGAGAGGATCTATTACTTTCTTCTTGTATGAGCTGGTGGGGTCCCGTTTGAGTTTCTCGTATGTGTTAGTGTCGCTCAGGAGGTTGAGTATTTTGGTGTCGTAATCTGTGGTGTTGAGAACAACTGTGCATCTACCTTTGTCAGCTGGTAAAATGGTGATGTCCTTGTCTTTTGCTAATGATGCAAGGGCTCTTTTTTCTTCCATGGTGATGTTGGAGGCTGGAGCTTTGGCACTGGATAAAGCAGCAGATACCTTCAGTCTAATCTGTTCTGCTTCAGCTTCAGGGAGTTTGTTGTTTCTAATGGCTGTTTCTGTAGCTGTGATGAGATCAACAACCGGTACCTCTTCTGGGGTTACTGCAAAATTCAGTCCTTTGGCTAGCACGTCCTCTTCATGTTGTGTTAACTTCCTGTTTGAGAGATTTTTCACCCATTTCTCCCGCTGTGAATCTGACGAGGGTGTGGTGTGTTTTCCTGTCCAGGAGTGGGGCTTGGTTCCGTTCAAGGTGTGCTTGACCAGCAGGGTGTTAAATTTGCGTGTCTGATGTTCTTTTACTCTGGTATGTTGTATGGACTGTGTCCTGGAAACCAGTTTAGATACTTCTTCCATGACTTCAGGGGGAAGCAATGAGGACAATACTTCCCTTCTTTGGTCTAACCTTGCTTCCAGGGTGTCTATAGTGAAGTGGATCTGCCTGATCCTCTCATTAAGTAGGTGTTAAGGTGTTAAGGAGGCCTTCACAAAGACCTCCAGAAAACAAGACCCCAGCAAAGAAGAGGAAAGAAATAAACGTCACAGCATTTCTATCCCCTACCTGTCTGGAGTTTCAGAAAAATTCAGGAGAATCTTCCAAAAACATGACATTCCAGTACAGTTCAAACCCTCCAACACACTCAGACAGAATCTGGTCCACCCAAAAGACAAGACACCAAGACACAAACAAAGCAATGTTGTCTATGCTGTACAGTGCCAGGAGGAATGCAAGGAACTGTACATTGGGGAAACCAAACAGCCCCTGCCCCCTAATGAAGGCCTGTACTTCATTGTGTGTATTTATTATCAAGAACTGTGTCTGGTGGCAACGGGGGTGAATCCTTCAAGATGTTTTTCAAAACTGTGTTGAAAATACCACATGTTAGGGTAAAACCCTGTGGCATACGAGTGTAGGTGTACTGTTGTTGATCATACGTAAATGCAAACACAGGTTGTAATGTCGGGTCAAGAGACAAACAGAAAAAAGCATTAGCCAAATCAATCAATGTGAACCACTGATGGTGTGGTCCCACTTTGGACAAAACTGTAACCGGGTTGGGGACAGCCAACAAAGTTTCCCGTACCACTGCATTGATGGGCCTTAAATCATGAGCCATGCAGTACGTTTTTCCATCTGCCTTCAACACTGGAATAAGTGCAGTGTTCCAGGGTGAAGAGGTAGGATAAATAACACCTGCATGTAAGAGGCCTTCAACAGTATCTTTTATTCCCTCTGCAGCTGCAGGAGTCTTTGGATATGCAAGGATGCAAGGAACTGTACATTGGGGAAACCAAACAGCCCCTGCATAAACGAATGGCCCAGCACAGACATGCCACTTCTTCAGGACAGGACTCAGCAGTACACATACACCTAAAAGAAAGCGGACACTCCTTTGAGGACAGTCAAGTACGTGTGCTGGCCAGAGAAGATCGCTGGTTTGAGAGGGGTGTCAAGGAAGCCATCCACGTCAAGTTGGAAAAACCATCTTTAAACAGAGGTGGTGGACTAGGGCACTTTCTGTCACCCATGTACAATGCAGTCCTCCACTCTTTTCGTCAGCATTCCAAACATTCACACCGTTTGACGAGACCTGGTGACTCATTAACATGTGACCCAAAAGACAAAGGGGAAGCACCCCAACCAAAACTAGGGGAACCACCCTGCCAAGGACTCTCAGGTGACCACCCGGGCCATTAACATGCCAATGGTCCACAGGGCTATATTTTCAAGCTCTGCCCTCTGCAAACTTAGAACTGAAGAAGCTCTCTGGAGAGAGGGCGAAACGTTTTCAAAGAAACCTTTCAGTCCAGTTGACACAGAGTATTTTGAGTTCCCAGAGAAACACTTCTCAGTGGCTATTAGCCTGTAGTTGATGGCTACGGAGGCTCGGAGGCCTCAAATCGTCTCCTTGGCGAGAGAGATGTTAACACAATGTCCTCTGCGGGACACACGCAAGTGTACAAGTCACAGTTCAATTCAATTCAATTCAATTTTATTTGTATAGCACCTTTTACAATAAAATTATCTCTAAGTGCTTTACAGAGGTAGAAACCCAGAGCCTGAACCCCCAGGTAAGCACAGTGGCAAGGAAAAACTTTGAGCAGGACCAGGCTTACAAGGGGGAACCATCCTGCTGAAAGTTGGCTGGGTAAAGGAGGAATAAAAGAGGGAGACAGGACAGAGAGAATAAAGAGAGAGAGAGAGGGAGAACAGATACAATCATAAAACCAAAGAAATACAGACAAAATACAATCATAGAAATACAAACATATCATATTTATACATAATACAGCATAGCAGGTTGTTATAAAGAGATGAACAGTATAGGCAGGTGCCGACAGCGGACCCTGAGTTTGCCATAGGCCAAGGTCCGTGCAGCACGAAGGCCTGGAGACGGCAGACCTGCAAAGAGAGAGGGAAAGAGACTTTTTGACTTTTAAAAACACACTTTATTCACAATTTATCGTCTAATAAATAATTAAAAGACGATAAAAAAAGGTTACATATTTAAAACAAGTGTTGTAAAAAGCTAAAACCAGGTAAAACTTATGCAAGCTGGTTTAAAAACACCAGCTCTTCTTGCTGGGTCACCCTACACAGGCCTTCCTCACACCAGAACTCCAGCCTGATTCTGGCCCGGACGTTCTGCCTCCACAGGGAGACCAGTTTACACGAAGTCTCCGCCTTGATTCTGTCCCTTCGGGTCACATAGATCGCCATCTTGGCCTCACCGCTCAGGAAGTTTAAAATCTGGCACTTTGCTTTGGTTCTTTTGTTATATTTAAAACCACCAATAAAAACAGGGGCCGTGAACTGAACACCAAAGGTGCTAAAAACAGCAGTTAAAAGGCTAAAAAACGGGGTCAGTCTGCTGCAGTCAGTGAACATGTGGTAGACCGTCTCCCTCAGGCAGCAGAACGGACACCCGTCTGCGACAGTGGAGTTTAAAACCGCGACGAACGAGTTGGTGGCAATGGCGCCGTGGAGGATCCTCCACTGCAGGTCTCCAGTCCTTTTCCTTAGGGGAGGTTTGTAGAGGGTCCTCCACTGTGGATGCTGGCCCCCCAGCCTGGCAGTCCACGCAGTGAGGGGACGCTGGCTCAGGTCCCGGGCGTTGGCCACCTTGGTGCAGGTGGAGTAGATGATCCGTCCATCCGCTCTGTGCAGGCTCAGCGCTCCCTCGCCACCGGATCCCTGCAGGAGTCCGCTCGGCTGGGTGGGCTCAGGGCTCAGCTGGAGGTCAGGGAAGGCGTCCGAGGGGTCAGGCAGAGCTTCTCCTCTGGACCACCTCAGGAGAAGGCTCCTCTCTCTGCCTGAGAGCTTCTGTCTCCAGAGCTCCAGGCTCCTCTGGGTCCAGCGGGCGGAGCGGAGGCCCAGCACAGCACTCAGGGTCTGGATGTCACTCAGCGTGGGTCCTGCCGCCTCCAGCAGCTTCTGTAGTGTGATGACCCCTGAGCGCCTCAGTGCTCCCGTCAGTCCAGGCAGGGCGTCACAGCTCACGTCCAACCTTCCTCCATAGACCAAAGGCTCCTTCAGTAGCCAGTGCAGAGAGGTCGACTCACTGTGGGCCCATTTCAGCCACGCACAGGACCTAAGAACACTACGGTAAAAAGGGGACAGACCACCTGTTGACAGCAACTTAAAATCAGTTAAGAACAGAGCCTCATCTAGTCCCAGACCGTTAATCTGCCTAAAAACACACTTGGCCACCTCCCTCCAGACCAGATCAGAAGGACCCGTTAAAAACCTTTGAATAAACCGAATCCTGAAGGTGGCAGCTCTGCTGGCCAGGTGAACAAGGCCCTGGCCCCCCTCATCGCGAGATAAAAACAATATAGCCTGTGGGACCCAGTGGAGACCATCCCAATAAAAGTTCACCATCTCTGTCTGAATCTGGGCCAGCAGCCCTGGTGGTGGCTCCACACACGCGAGACGGTGCCAGAGCAGAGAGGCTACCAGATTGTTTAAAACCAGTACTATTCCTCTGTAGGACAAGTGGGAGTGAATCCATCTCCACTTGCCCAGTTTTCCTTTTATTTTCTCAGTCAAGCCCTCCCAGTTCTTTTTCATTATATTGTCACTCCCAAGGTAGATGCCCAGGTACTTCAGACCATCATCTTTCCAAGTTAGTCTGTCTGGGAGGGCTGGGAGGCCTCCAGGCCACTCGCCAACCGCAAGGGCCTCACTCTTTCCCCAGTTCACCCTTGCGGCCGACACAGCCGAGAAGCGACTGGTGGTGTTGTTTAGTGCATCCACATCTTGCTGATCTATAATAAAAACCACTAGGTCATCAGCGTAAGCAGATAAAACCACACTTTTTGTAAAACCAGGTAAAAACAATCCATGGACCGTTGAATGCAGTCTATGTAAGAGGGGTTCCAGGGAGAGTGCATAGAGCATCCCCGACAGCACACAGCCCTGCCGGACACCTTTATGCACCCTGAAAGGAGCACACAGGCTGCCGTTGACCTTCAGCATGCTCTCAATGTCACTGTACAACACCTGGATCCTGGCAATAAAGCCTGCGCTGAAGCCGAACCTCTCCATCACCTTCCAGAGGAAGTGGTGTTCAACACGGTCAAAAGCCTTTTCTTGGTCTAATGCGTCCAAGCCGATGTTCACACCTAATGAACTGGAGAGATTCAGGACATCCCGAATGAGGCAGACGTTGTCTACCATGGTCCTGCTGGGCACACAGTAGGTCTGGTCCTGGTGGATGACCTGCTCCATAGCTTCCCTCAGACGGATAGCCAGAGTCTTGGAGAGAATTTTGTAGTCGGTGCAGAGGAGAGACACCGGGTGCCAGTTCTTGATGTCCTGCAGGTTCCCTTTCTTGGGCAGGAGCGCGATGACGGCCCTCCGGCAGGACACGGGCAGAGTCCCCGAGGCCAGGCTCTCGTTGAGGACGTTCAACAGATCAGGAGCCAGAATGTCCCAGTAGGCCTTGTAGAATTCTACAGTCAGTCCATCGATGCCCGGAGCTTTCCGGCTCTGCATGGTTTGGAGCGCAGCATGCAGCTCCTGCAGGGTCAGTGGACGCTCGAGGCTGGAGTTGGTGTCCTCAGACACCCGAGGCAGTCCGTCACTGAAATCCTGGAACTGTCCGTTGGTCTCTTCGTACTCGCTCCGGAACAACGCTGAGTAGAATTCCACGGCCCTGGCTCTGATCTGGCTTGGCTCCGTCAGTTCCCGCCCGGTGTCTGACAGCAGGGAGTGGATGGCCTTCCTCTGCCCGCTCTTCTTCTCCAGGCTGAAAAAGAAGCTACAGGGAGCATCCATGTCATTGATGTTCTGAAACCGGGACCGGACCAGGGCTCCCTGCACCTTTGTGTCCAGCAGGTCGGCTAAAGCCTTCTTTTTAGTTCTGAGGCCTTCAATGCTCCCTCGATCTCCAGTGGACTCACTTAGGCTTTCAAATTCCACTATGTCCATGTCATGGTGGTGGAGGAGGTGCGGCGTCAGCAGGAGGCGGTGAGATGGGCCAAGGCAGTCGCCCTCGGAAAACAGGGACTGTGGACACGGTGGGAAGGGGTCGAAAGGAGGAAATTGAGCTGGAGGGATATATGGGCCATGGACGCAAGAAGCCTGAGCTTTACCGTCAGAGCACTTTACGATGTCCTCCCGACACCAGTTAATCTCCACCAATGGTTCGGCGAAGATCCTGCGTGTGTTCTGTGTGCCAAGCCAGCCTCCCTTGGTCACATACTAACAGGGTGCAAAATCAGCCTCACTCAGGGACGGTACACTTGGCGACACAACCAAGTCCTGAAGAGCCTCGCTTCCACACTGGAGGGAAAACGAACCAGCATTAACGCCCTACCACCTCCAACAGCTAAAGCCTCATTGAGAACTGCCTTCGTCCGTGAAGGGACCACAGCTGCCAGGAGTAACTCCACACCATCTGAGAGAAGCCAGCTGTGTCCAGCACGTGACTGGAAGTTGTTGGTAGATGTTGGTAAACAGCTGTGTTCCCCTCAGAGATCGCCGCTACCACCTTGAGGCCTGACCTGGTGCTTTGGTCCCTTTCCCTGAAAAAGGTCTACATAGTCGAGCTCACTGTACCCTGGGAGGACTCCATGCAGGAGGCATATGAGCGGAAACACCTGCGGTATTCCGAGCTGGCTGCTGAAGCTCGATACCACGGCTGGAATGCTGAAGTCCGCCCAGTGGAAGTGGGGTGCAGAGGCTTTGTGGGAACATCTGCAACAAAACTTCTGAGGGACTTGGGAGTGAGGGGCCAGAACCAGCGTATAGCTGTCAGAGCCATGTCAGAGGCAGCTGAAAGGAGCAGCCAGTGGCTCTGGCTGAAGAGGAACGACCCCATTTGGGCCCCCAGGTAGTCGGCAGGAGGTATGCAGTCAGCCTAGGCCTGACTCAGGGATCTGGACGTCCCTGCCATGCATAGTCCCCTGAGGTGTCTGCCATTGTACAACAATGCGACTCTCATGGTCAATTGGACTTGGAACGCAAGCTCAGGTTTGATCATCCTGCAGCTGGCCGCCTCTGGAGAGGGTGTATAGTGTGAAAGGCCGAAACACCCCATGACCCAGAGGAACACTACTGATGATGCGTACCCATAAATTCACTTTTCCCCCTTTAGGTCTACCATCCACCAATTGCACGTGCTCGCACAGAATACTTACATCTCAATCTGTGTTCTTTGGAATTCTCCAGATCTTTGATGGATCTGGTGATGTGACCAGTGACATTGAGCGCGTGCTGCTGACACAACATCTTAATCAGGGTCTTCCCATGGTCCCACCACTGCCTCAAACAAGTAAAATCGTTCTTTCTTTGTCTAAAAACACACCATAAAAACCTCAAAGCTTCTTTAAAACTGTGATCAGACACTAAACTCGAGTTAAAATGCCAGTATGCGCTCTTGGGTGAGATGTTTCTGATAAAAGCACTGCACACAACCAAGGAGTGATCTGAAAAACCAACTGGTAAAATTCGACACAATTTAAAGATGCTAAAATGGTGCTTAAAACAATAAAACCGGTCAAGGCGGGCTAAAGTTACCGTGTCATCTCTGTAGTGGGACCATGTGTACTGCCGGCAGCCTGTGTGCATCCTCCTCCATACATCCACCAGGCCGTGGCAGAAGACCAGCTGCCTCAGAGCGTGCTGGGAAGCTGGATGAGGCTCCGAGTGGTTACGGTCTACTGCGCCGTCTTCAGTGCAGTTAAAATCTCCTCCTAAAATCAGGTAGTCTGTCGTCCTGTGGCTCTGCAGCTTGTTGCTGACTGTTTCTAAAAAGAGCTTCCTCTCTGCACCATCATTTGGAGCGTAAATGTTCATAAAAACAATATTAAATCCATTAAAACCAGCCTCTAAAAGCAAAAACCTCCCCGGGACCACGTGTTCCACCCTCAGGGAGGCCGGGGTGAAAGCCTTAGAGAGCAGGATGGCCACCCCGGCGCTGACAGCCGTGTGGTGGCTGAGGAACACGCGTCCTCCCCACTCTCTGCTCCACCAAGTCTCGTTCTCCTGGTCGCTGTGTGTCTCTTGTATAAATAAAACATCAATGTGCTTTAGCCTTGCCGTTTCATAGATGACGGCTCTTTTCCTGCCGTCTCTGGCCCCGTTCACATTCAAACTCCCCACTTTAAAATTGTTCATAGAGGGAATTAAAAGTGAACATAAATAAAAACAATATAAAAAACCAATAAAAGCAAGCAAAGTGCCTGTTCGTGCTCTCATCACTGTGGTCCAATTTGTCTTTTCACCTTCAGGATTAGCTTTTTCAGTCTGAACACTTCCTGGTCTGTGAGGTCCGCCTCAGTTCTGTTTCTTACGTGACCCTTGGCGGATTTGTAAAAACATTCCTTATCCGGGAAGTAATTTTCTAGGATGACCCCCTTCATATTCTTAGTTTCTTGGAGGAAAGTTTTAATCATCCTGGCTGTGTAGCTTTTCCCCCCCAGGCTGACTGGCTGGCTGGCTGGTCCCTGGGAGTGGGACAGGTTGCTTTCGTCAGACATGCAGTCCTCACCCTCGCTGCTGTCTGACGACTCAGCGTTCCTACTTGTCTGCCTGCTGACCTTCACCCCAACCTTATCGCTCTGTTTGCAGCTTCTCCTTTTCTCCAGGCTCCTGTTCCATCACTCCCTCGTCCCCACCTGTCTGCCCCTCATTCATGCCACCTACCTGCACCTCACCCACCTCACCTGTCTGCTCCTCACTCACACTATCAACCTGCACCTCATCCACTTTATTAATCTGTTCTTCACCTTTCTGTCTATCGCCCACCTCACCTGTCTGCTCCTCACTTCTCTGCTCCTCACCTCCTTCACCGTCCACCACCTGTTCCTCCGTTTCCATATTTTCTGTTTTTCCACTGCTGTGTGTGTTCGTTCCTCCCGAATCTGACTATCTAAGTTTACTCCGTTCGCTCCCTGATTGTTCCTGTGTCCTGCAGCGCTCACGCCAAGGGGGACGCCGGTAACGACGTCCTCCACAGCCGCGGCGGTAGCCGCTGCTTGGCTCGATGCAGCCGTAGGCTGCGGCTCCGGCTCGGAGCGCCGCTCCCCGGACCTGCCCGGGGCTCCGCCATCCCGGCCTCGCTCCTCAGCGGTGGCACCGGCATCGGCTCGGAGCGGACACATTTTAATGATGTGTCCCTCCTCTCCGCAGCCGAAGCACTTCATGGCGGCAGAGGAGACGAGAAGCACGTAGTCGAACCCTTCTACCCTGACACGGAGGCGAACCTCCAGGTCCTCGCCCCGGTTATTGAGGATCATGTATACCTGTCTACGGTGGGAGACTACGTGTTTTAGGAGCGGAGATCTGCACCCGGACAAGACTTTTTTTATCGGGGATACAATTTTTCCAACAACACTACCGCGCCGTTCATCCGGGCCGCGGATTTAATCGAGCCGTGCCCGATGACCTCCCCCACGGCGAGGGCTACCTCCTCCACGGTGTGCGTCGACCCGGCACCCACTTTGATGCCGTGCCTCCGCGACAACCGGGAGAGATCCCCGCCGCTCACCGCCATGGTGCGGGGAACGCCGGCCAGCCACACACGGGCAGACCGGTGAACCCAAAAAAAACCGCAATGAAACTAACTAAAACTACTCAAACCTAACCACCACACCCCACTCACACTATACTGACAAAATACTTCAATAAAGATCAAAAAAAGTGTTTCTGAATTTGGAAAAATTCCAATTTCGCTCTCAGCTCACTAGACGCCTCTGCTCACGCTCAGAGAGAGAGAGAGAGAGAGAGAGAGAGAGAGAGAGAGGGAGAGAAGGGGGGGAGACACACAGAACGGCAAGGAAGACTGGACCCAGATAATCCCGGTGAAAATAAAAGGAGGAGAAAGAAGAA
>JABWDL010000309.1:0-36497 GCA_015343265.1 Pao palembangensis | reverse complement strand
ATATATATATATATATATATATATATATATATATATATATATATATACTTTTTTTTTTTTTAATGATCTTAGTACCGTATATCTTTTGAATGTTAATTCATGACTTTTCTGTAAATATTAATTTTTCTGCAGTATTGGTAATCACAATATGTACAAATGAGGCCAAGACCTTGGTTGATCTGAGGCTGTAAGAAAAGCTGTAAATAGTATCTTCTATTACACAGATAGAAAATGACAAAGTAAGGCTGTGCTCCATCTTGGTGGGTTTTTGCTGATTGCATGCCTTCAATGAAACATCCGTGTGAGTGCTGCTCTCTGCTTTGCTTCAACTGGAGGGGAGTGTGAGTGACCGAGTCCTTTAGGTTTCCCACTGATTCCTTTTGTGTTTTCTTTTATTTACAAAAGCTAAACAGTCCTGTTGTACAAGTGGTTGGGAAAACCACCAAATAAATGCTTAAGTACGATTTGTTTCCGAGTGTCTCTAGTATTTGGTATCAAAATGATATAGATGTGCAGTGGGGGAAACGGTATTGAACATGTGTTAGAGTTAGGATTCAAACATTTCTGTTCATGTCTGTAAAAGATGTCTTTGCTTGCAACGCAAAGTCCCATAAACCACACAATGTGCCATGTCGTTGGTCATTGGTTGTACAATGTCATGAAATAATAACACATAGATGTAGCACTGAGCTTTGCCATTCTCCCATCTTTGTTCTATGTGCCATACATGTTTCCTTTGTTGATGCGGTAATCCAGGGGCAGCTACTTTAGCAACCATTCATTCACTAGAAGAGAGGAGAAGGAATAAGAATTACAATACCAACTATATACTGATGCACACACACATACACACACACACGTATGTAAAGTATATATATATATATACATATATATATGTATATATATATAGATTATTGCTGTCAAACGATTCATATTTTCAATAGCAATTAATTACAACAATAATTAAAACAATTAATAGCAATTAATTAATTTTAGTTAATCATGATTAATCCATTTTCTTGCTCAAGCTATCAAAAACTCTGCATTATATTGTGGCAACATGAAATGAAAGTATAAGAAACACTGATATGATTTTCTTTTTATTTAGAATTAATGCAAAATCCAAAGATCAACAGTCCAAAGTAACTGGACTAATGAGCAATGGCTTTGGCCATCTTTCAGATCTTCTGCCTCTTCTTCTTCTTTTGCCTCTGGAATACATAAGGAAATATTTCCACTGCCTGGCCAAAAATAAAGTCGGCACCAAAAAAAAGCTCGTACACTCTAATATTTCGTTGGCCCTTAGCTTTGATTACGGTACACATTTGCTGTGGCATTGTTTCAATAAGCTTCTGCAATGTCACAAGATTTATTTCCATCCAGTGTTGCATTCATTTCTCACCAAGATCTTGCATTGATGATGGTAGAGTCTGACCGCTGCGCAAAGCCTTCTCCAGCACATCCCAAAGATTCTCAATGGGGTTAAGGTCTGGACTCTCTGGTGGCCAATCCATGTGTGAAAATGATGTCTCATGCTCCCTGAACCACTCTTTCACAATTTGAGCCCGATGAATCCTGGCATTGTCATCTTGGAATATGCCCACGCCATCAGGGAAGAAAAAATCCATTGATTGAATAACCTGGTCATTCAGTATATTCAGGTAGTCAGCTGACCTCATTCTTTGAGCACATACTGTTGCTGAACCTAGACCTGACCAACTGCAGCAACCCCAGATCATAGCACTGCCCCCACAGGCTTGTACAGTAGGCACTAGGCATGATGGGTGCATCACTTCATCTGCCTCTCTTCTTACCCTGGTGCACCCATCACTCTGGAACTGGGTAAATTTTAGTTGTTTCTGCAATCTCCTTAGATGTTTTCTCTGCTTGATGCATGCCAATGATTTGACCCTTCTCAAACAGACTAACGTCTTTTCCACGACCACGGGATGTGTCTTTCAACATGGTTGTTTAAGAAATGAGAAGCAACTCATTGCACCAGTTGGGGTTAAATAACTTGTTGCCAGCTGAAATTTAATCGCCCATGCAATAATTATCCAACAGGAGGCTAAGCCTATTTGCTTAGTTAAATCCAGGTGGTGACTTTTTTTTTTGGCCAGGCAGTGTATTTCCTCTACATTTTGAATTAAGAGTTAGGAGTGGGTCAGTGAGTTGTACTTGTAAAGTATTTTTTTTTATACAACACCATTTGGCCCAGCTCCCTCCATAATCCATTGCCCATTAGCTACTAGGTTAGCACCCTGCACTATGATTAATGAAGGGTTAAGGGATTTCAACAGGGGTTTCTACCTCGGTACTGAAGTTTCTGAGCCCTGTTGTTGGGGCAGTCCTTGCCCTGCATGCTGAAGTTAATATTGGTCCGGATGCAACGATTGTTCAGCGGTTGAACTGGACGAACATTATCGCTCATGCTGAGGAAGATCTGAGATGGTAGGTTCTGGCTCAGCAGTCTGAGGGAGTGCATCTGAGAAGATGAAGAAAAGCCACAGATAAGACACTGGATAGTTCATCTCATAAATGTCCCTAACCATAGTCAGTGTCGCTATTAAAAATGTAGGATTGGTCAAAAACTGATGTCAGATGGGCACATGATTTTTTTGAATATAGACTAAATGTAGAAGGCAAAGGTCCAGTTTACACTGTACGTTTTCAGAATTCGCTGTAAAACAGCTCCCCCTGCAGATGGTCATGTATGGAAAATGATCTGTGTACACACAGACCACCTATACATGCCGGTACACATGCCAGGCCAGTAGTTGGCGGTAATGTCCTCAGGGTCCTCAGGGAATGTGCAGACCAGCTCTGCGAGGTGGTCCTCTTCATATTCAACCTGAGCCTCAGCCTGGAGAGAGTACCAGTACTCTGGAGGACTTCCTGCCTGGTTCCGGTTCCTAAAGTAGCTCGTCCTAGGGAGCCAAACCACTTCAGACCCGTCGCCTTAACTTCCCACCTAATGAAGGCCATGGAGAGGATCGTCCTCAGTCACCTCAGCACCCAGGTGAGCTCAGCACTAGACCCGCTGCAATTTGCATATCGACCAGGCATCGGGGTGGATGATGCCATCATCTACCTGCAGCATCGGGCCTTGTCTCACCTGGAGTCTCCTGGAAGCACTGTGAGAGTCATGTTTTTTGATTTCTCAAGTGCTTTTAACACCATCCAGCCATCACTGCTGAGAAGGAAGCTGGAGGTGGCAGGCGTGGACCAACATCTGGCTGCTTGGATCATCAACTACCTTACAGACAGGCCGTTCGTGAGGCCGCGTGACTGTGTGTCTGATTGCAGCACGGGGGCTCCTCAGGGGACGGTGCTCTCCCCTTTTCTGTTCACGCTGTATACATCTGATTTTAAATACAACTCCCAACACTGTCATCTGCAGAAGTTCTCAGATGACAGTGCCATTGTTGGATGTGTATCGGGGCGAGATGAGCAGGAGTACAGGGGGGTCATCTCTGACTTTGTGAGCTGGTGCGAGAACAACCACCTGATCCTAAACACTGGCAAAACAAAGGAGCTAGTTCTGGACTTCAGGAAGTCACCTTCACCACACACACCGGTGAACATTCAGGGTTCAGACATTGAGATTGTGGACTCATTCAAATACCTGGGTGTTCACATAAACAATAAACTGGACTGGTCTGACAACACAGACGCTCTGTACAAGAAGGGCCAGAGCCGACTTCACCTGTTGAGGAGACTAAGGTCTTTTGGTGTGTGCAAACAACTACTAAGGACTTTCTATGACACTGTGGTGGCCTCAGTAGTCCTTTATGGAGTTGTGCGCTGGGCGGGGGGCAGTACAGGCAGAGATAGGAAGAGACTAAACAAACTGGTTAGAAAAGCTGGCTCTGTCCTGGGCTGCACCCTGGAGTCCATCGAGGAGGTGGCGGACAGAAGGATGTTGTCCAAACTAACATTCATCATGGAGAACCCCCACCACCCCCTGCACCACACGGTAGAGGCCCTGTCCAGCTCCTTCAGCACTAGACTGTTACACCCCCAGTGCAGGAAGGAGCGCTACCGCAGGTCATTTCTCCCCACAGCCATCAGACTGTACAACACAACACTATAGTGACACGTATTTATGTACCCACACAGGGCTTTCGTTGTTCACTTGTTGTTGCTGTTCACTATTCACTGGTATTCACTGGTCCTTGTATATAATTGTATATAATTGTGCAATTTTATTTTACTTGTGCAATATTTTCTTACATTAATATTAATATATATTTTTTTCTTTTTTATTCAACTTGTTTTTTTACTCCCATACCGCTGTTCTGTTTTTGTCGTACCCCCCCCCCCCCCTTTGCTGCTGTAGACAAAAGAATTTCCCCACTGTGGGATGAATAAAGTCTATTCTATTCTATTCTATTCTATTCTATTCTATTCTATTCTAATGAAACAGACATACTGTATGTGAGTGTATTAAAAAGCACGTGATCACAAAAGTGAACATTTTCAAAACAACAGCGAATATAATGGTCAGTACCAAAGTTTTCCAGTGGACTGCCAACGAGTTGAAGTTGCTTCGATGAACAAACTTGAATTATAAAACTAAAAAACTTGGGGAGAATGTGGATTGTGATTTGTGCCAGTCTTCTTCTACTCTCAAAGTTCTTCTTCCACACTTACATATGTCTACGTAGTCTATGACTACTTGTGCACGCTCAGTGCCTGCAGCAGTAGCGTGCATATCTGAAATTGCTGCAAAAGAGCTTCTTTGTGTTTACACAGGAATCGATGCAGCTTTACTTTTTTACCCTAAAACGGTGGTATAAATGGGGCCTAAACAACAGACAACTCAAGTTTTATCTGAAGCGTTGCAAACCAAGTAGTACCGGCGTAAAGTATTCCAGAGAAAGGTTATTTTGTGCCTAGTTTCACTACAGAAATTCCATAGAATCTCATATCACTGAGGAAAGTCTGTCTCTGATAGTCTGGGCTGAATATGTTTAAGCTTGTCAGATTTACCTGCATGCGTGTAAGATACACTGGCTTGTTCATTAGGATCCATGTGACTGTCTCAAAGCACGGCGGGATCGTCATTGATCCATCATATGTGATAAAACTGTTTGTCTCTGGGTAAATCTCCTCTATGTTCAAGCCGGTCAGCAGGTATGCATCGTCTGTAAGGTAAGCAGCAGATATGAACAAGGGGGAGTTAATATTAAATCAAAGGATAGAAAATTGCAGAGAAAATGAAGCTTCAACTGGACACAAAATTTATAGAAAATGACTCTTTAGAACATCTGAGTATGCATTAAAGCTTCTCATTCCTATAATAGCACTTTTCAAATGTATTTACATTTAATCAAGTGGAAATATTCACCTTTACATAGTTTAGTTTTACTCAAGTATGATTTTTGATTACTTTTTACTATACTTTGAACCCAGAGGTGAATTTCACATTTCTACCTGCCTCAGCCTGCAGTCTGCTGTACCACCTGGTGGCTTCTCCACAACACAAGGAGACAGCACACGTAGCCAGCCACACTCTGCTCTTCTATCATGCCAAATATTGGTCTTTTGTTTTAAGCTTCAGGCAGTGTATGTGCCAATGCTGCCTTGCCTTTTCAGTATGGGATCCCGGAAGACAATCCTCTGGAGAGGAGCTGTCAACAGTTGCTGAACACACTGCTAGTCTCATTTAGCCATTAGCTGACTTCCTGTCACTTAAAGAATTGTTCCAATTTACCACGCTGAAATGAAATAATGTGTTCAAAAGTTCAAAAACGGAAGATTAAAAACACCCTCTCACATGTACACCTAAAATTCATACTTGAGTAAAGGTGTTTTTAATGCCTAAAACATTTTTTTATTTTCTACATTCATTTAAGACCATTTATGTTTCATCACTATTGCCATTTTTATGTTAACTAACATAAAAACAATAATTAAAACCATCTTTAATCATCATTCATTATGCCATTCTTCCAGTCCTGTGTTAATTGAAAAATGTTATAATTCATAACCGGAATCAAACAGTTACAGTTTCATGAATTACACACAGTCACTTACTCTTATAAGTTATTCTTGTGATTGTTTCTCTGTTCAGCATTCGATTAAGAAATGAGTTTGATGTCTCAGCAATCTGATAAAAAAAAGAGAAAAAGAAAGTAAGGTAGGATGAACTCAAAAGAGAAAGGTTGGCTTGGGGTATGAATCCATCTAAAAATAACGCTCAGTGTAATCCATGCAGGTCAGCACTCTAGTTCACCATTAACGCTGGTGTAATGCCAAAATCCACCAATGTATTATACAGATGCTTCCTCGCGCTGGCTTTGTTGTTTAATCATCTTCAAAATGAGGGTCATGCTGTTTTAGAAATCCACTGAAGTAGCTCAGAGACACATACGCTGCTGCCTAGCCCATTGATCTGCACCAGCTGTCATGTGCTGTCAACTGTATTTATTTTGTACAGTACCATGATGGAATTTTTTTTCTGTATTTTTAAATGCTGTTGTCCCGTGCTGTCAGACAATGCTAAAAATGTAATGACCTCCACATGTCGGATATTCTATGAGCATAAGCAGTTTAAATTTAATTCAAAAATCTTTTATCCTCGTGTTAAACAAGTATACCTAAATTGTGGAATAGGTTTTGATTAATTGAATATTCAAGTTAAAAAAATGGATACACTTTAAGATTTTTAAGAAAATTATTTTACAGTAGTCAAAACCATCACAATGACCGATTCCATCATGCACCTGATTCTGAGAGACAATAGTGTCAATATTCACAACTTGAAAGAAAAACTAACTTAAATGTGATTTACCTTCATGAATATGGATATTATGACCAGTCCATTGGGGCTTTTAGCAGCTTCTGTGTAGTTTGTGTACAACTCATGATTGTAGTGAATCAGTTGAACCTGGAATCAGAGTCAGAAAGACTTTAATTACTTTATTAATCCTTTCTTGTGGAAAAATTCTGGTGTTAACAGTGCTCCACTTCCAAAGTAATAAAAATAGTAAATTAAACATGTACACAAAAATAATTTAACAATATAAAATTGTAATAATATGAAAAGCCTGCACCCCATATTGACAGAAAAACACAGAATTATTGACATTTTTACAGATTTATTAAAAAAGAAAAACTGAAATATCACATGATCATTAGTATTCAGACCCTTTGCGGTGACACTCATATATTTAACTCAGGTGCTGTCCATTTCTTCTGATCATCCTTGAGATGGTTGTACACCTTCATTTGAGTCCAGCTGTGTTTGATTATACTGATTGGACTTGATTAGGAAAGCCACACACCTGCCTATATAACACCTTACAGCTCACAGTGCATGTCAGAGTAAATGAGAATGGTGAGGTCAAAGGCACTGCCTCAAGATCTCAGAATTGTGGCAAGGCACAAATCTGGCCAAGGTTACAAAAAAAATTTCTGTGGCACTTAAGAGCACAGTGGTCTCCATAAACCTTAAATGGAAGACTTTTGTGAAAAACCTGTTAATCATTCCCAAAAAGACACATGACTGTATTACCTCAAAAGGGTGCTTCTACTAAATACTGAGCAAAGGGTCTGAATACTAATGACCATGTGATATTTCAGTTTTTCTTTTTTAATCTGTAAAAATGTCAACAATTCTGTGTTTTTCTGTCAATATGGGGTGCTGTGTGTACATTAATGATGAAAAAAATCAACTTACATGATTTTAGCAAATGGCTGCAATATAAGAGTGAAAAATTTAAGGGGCTCTCAATACTTTCTGTTCCCACTGTATATGTCCCTGTTATATAGAAGTGGTTTATTACCTATGCAATGGGAGTAAGTTATGATAGCTGGTGTTTATATTTGTTTGTGTATAAAATAACTCAGAGTTAGGAATGGATTTTAATGAAATTTTTAGGGAATGTTGATGATGAGTCATGGAATAGATGATTAATTTTGGTGACGTTCCAAATTCCGGAGGGACTTTAACCTTTGATCGTAGGCCAAGCTCAAAGGCCAATAGGGCTTTGATCATAAAGCCAAGCTACTATGTTATGTAACCCCGTATTACTAATTCCTATACCGTATGTACTATACTATTGGTGTAAATCACAATATGTTGGGAAATTAGCTGCTTGGCCGAGGTCTGTGTGCTCTGAATGCATTTCTAGTTGTTTTAGTGAGGAACTGAACAGGTTAACAACCACAGGCAGGAATCATTGCCTGCGACACTCTATGTTGCAATGTGACGGGATGACTCTGGCTAAACGTGCTTCTGTGGCTGAGCAACAAAGCCATTATTCAAAAAAAAAAAAAAAAAGCAAACCCCAGGTGTGTGTTGCTTTGAACTTTTAGTTACAGTTACATGATAGTGTCAGGAGGTTCTCTCATGTAATTTTAGCCATGTTAAGCATGGGCAGTATTAGTAAAAAAATAAACAAGTGAAAATGTACGTGTGCTCCAGTCATATGTTCCGTCTTTATTGAGAAAACTGATGTCTAATGTCTTGGGGGAAAAAACTCTTCCTGAACAGACAGTGGTAGAGGCAAGGCTTTCTCTGACAGGTGCATGAAGTTGTTCCAGTTGTGTTTTGATATACTGATGCAGTATGTTATGTAATGCTAAAAAAATTTTAATTCCCATTTATGTATACAAACTACAGTATATTTAAGTCATTTAGTGCTGTTTTTGGACTGTGGGAGGAAAACGGAGAAAATCCACACATGCACAGGGAGAACATGCAAATTCCGCACAGAAAGGCCGAGATTTGAACCCCGAACCGTCTTGCTGTGAGGCAACAGTGCTAAACGCTGCTCCACCGTGCCACCCACGCCACTTTCCATTTTTCATTATATTGTAAAAACATATGTTAACCACATACCACCTTATTATAAGATTCGCCTTAAACTGAAAGCCATTCATCTACCACCTGAAAATCATCTGATTAGGTCTTAATGATAATGATTTGTGCTGGTTTTCCTGGCACTCATTAGAGGTGAAGTGATATGTTTCCTCAAGAGAACATTGACATTTGGTGCTATCCTGACATAACTGCAGTGCAGAATTGTTTAATCTTCTAAACTGCAGTGGATGCATACAACCCATCCCTCATTCCTGTTTGCACTATTTCTGTGTCATTGTTAAGAATTGTTTATGCAAACATGTGGCATCACACTTAAGGCCGAATCCACACAGAGGGACGATGGTGAAATAAACACAAGTGGCTCTGGGATAATGCAGTGTCTCCACTGATGCAATGAAAAGTGCTTTCTGTTGATTTGAAATGTTGTCTTAGATACAATGGGATGATGAATGACAATCATTTATTATAGTATATTTGCCTGTCAAACCCACAATTATTGTTATCACAGATTTTTTTTAATCTAATGAATAAATCAGAATTCTGTAGTGTAATTAACTCATAATTTTGTTAAGCATTTCTTAAGTAAAGAAGTGAAGTAAAGAGTGTTTTTTTTAAGTGTTAGTGTAGTGATTTATTTAACAATATGAAATAAAAGCTACTCTAACACCATTCTGCTGGTCAGACGTACTGTATTTATAGTCTGTAGGGGTAAGAAAACAGTAAATTATCATTTAAGGAAAAGATGAA
Source organism: Pao palembangensis (assembly GCA_015343265.1). Classification (NCBI taxonomy): domain Eukaryota; kingdom Metazoa; phylum Chordata; class Actinopteri; order Tetraodontiformes; family Tetraodontidae; genus Pao; species Pao palembangensis. The sequence goes on along the minus strand of JABWDL010000309.1, from coordinate 26,920 downwards.
ATTGACTTGAAATGTCATTTAATGTCTATAATGTTGTCTAATCCTGACACGAACATGCATAATTATAACTAATTTTTGCTTCGCGGTATGATGAGATGTTTCTTGGACTCTCTTAACGGTGCTTTAAATTTTATTGGGGTAAATTTGATAAAGTTTTATTCTTTCTGGCAATTTTAAGTGTCTTTTTTACTTGTATACATTTGGCTCTTTCTTCCTTAACTTTATCCGATAACATCTTCTGCCCCTCTGTAGTTGAAGACACATCTTTGTGTCTTTTATTTTATTTAGTCTCTGACCCCAAAGATCTGCTTCAGTAAAAGATCAAATTCATCCTGATGTCGTGCCTTTGATTTACGGATGTGTTCGATTGATTATCTCTTCCGGTGGCCAGGTTGAACCATTGTATGAATAAGGGTGTGACTAGTGTTTAGTGCTTTCAGTGGTCAAGATGACCACAAATTGCTCAACAAAGACATCCTTTAACCATGTACGTTTCAATATATCCCACAAAATCCAACAGTATGTACTACGGAACATGCAAAAAACATCATCTATTGTTTATATTGGCTACACACCTCTCCGGAGAAGGCCTGTCCGTTCAGCAGGTGTTCAGAGCCCTGGCCATCTTCACTGCCAAAATGTAGCCGGATTTCCTCCAGACGGTGACTGTATGTCATTGGACCTCCAGAGATATTGACCAGATGCTCCTTATCTAATCGCAGAGAGACATGGCGGCCAGTGTTGTACATTGTCCCCCCAACCTGAAGAAGAACCAATGAGGAACAAAGGAACAGTGAGGAACACTTAATTACAGAGTGACACAAAGACGGTCCTCCTTGTAAACTATGCCGTTTGTGCTGTACTCTTTCCAGCACATGCGGCAACTGTAGTTTTTCACTGTAACTGTATGTCTGATTAAAAGCAAAACCAAAATAATTAAAACTTGTCATAATACATTGCTATGGATAAGGAATGGGCCGTTGCCTGACAGTCTCCTATGTCTAAACAAGAATAATCAAAAACATCTCTCCATCTATTTTAAGGTGTTAAGAGAAATGCAGGATAGCAAAAGCAGCAAAGAATGATCTTCACAGATAACCCTGGTTATTCATTTATAACCAGGTCTAGTTTCAAAGTGAATAATTGGTATTCACTACCTGACTCTCAGGCTGACTCTTATCTCTCCCCTTCCACTTTCGGATTCCTTTTTTACCACTTGCTTTCAAAATGATCACTTCACTCCTCAAATTCCAAGAGAAAGAAGTCTACCCACATAATATAAATATTTTATAGAAGATGGAAAAAATCAATAATTTGAAAAAAGAAGGAAAGAGAATAAGAAGAAATAATGAACCAATGAAACAACCAAATAGAAAAGAAAAACTTAATTTCTTGATTATTATTCATGATATTCTTCAGATCCTTCAGTCTTAAAATGAACTCTTATGTTGACAAATTCATAATTAATTATTCATGCTCAAACTATCATTTATCCGAGAGACCTAAGAATTCAGAAAACACATTGTGATTTTCACAGTCTTAAATGCATTAACTTTATCACTTATCTGAATCCTCAGCACTTTTCATATGTAGATAAAAAAGTCCAGGAACAATGGATTATCTGCCTCAGGATTCCTCAATTTGGTCCTATGAGGGCTGCAATCCAGCAGGTAGACCTGTTGGATTGCAACCCTCGTAGGACCAAATTGAGGAACAATGTTCTACTCCATACTTGTGGACCACCCTCTACATCAGGGGTGTCCAGACCCAATATTAGTGGGCAGCAATGCATCCGGGTTTGGCTCTGGACACCCCTGCTCTCCATAAAACTTTAAGGCACTGCCCAAAAGTTCTTTAACAACATTTCCCAAGTTCCTCAAGGAGAACCAGAAACACACAAACTAAAAAAAAAAAAAAAAAAAAAAGAATGGCTGGTTTTGTTTGAATATTCTCAGAGAAGCATCAGTTCCTGAGATCCCAGCAGTATCAATGAACTGAATTTTTATTGGCTGGAAAAATAATTGGATAAAGTATGGAGAAGCTCAACTCAATGACAGATGTGAAATCACTGAACAAACTGCTCTCTCCATCGTTTGACAGTCTAGCCCATGAGCTTCATGAGACAATACGGCAGTGGAGTTCATTCTCAAATGGACTTTCCCAGCTCCGCTGTCATAAAGTACGCTGTGCCTGTCACAGCTGCTGATCTGCTCCGGTCTTGCCCTCCCCTTCCTGCTGCTCCAGTCCCGTGTTCTCGATTGTGCACACCTGCTCTAAGTTACCAATCATCCACACCTGCAGTTCATCAGCAATCAGCATGCCTATTTAAGGGACAGTTTCTGAAGGTCTCTCTGCCAGATCGTGTGTGCATTTATGTCGCTCGTTCCCGCATTGTGTTTTTGGATTGGACTTTGGTTTCGGACTCTGCCTGTGATTGACCTGTCTCTGTTCTGTTGCCCCGGTAAACTAGTTCGCCTGCTTTGTGTTCGACTACGAGATTGCCTGACCCTCTGCTCGTCTGCCTGGAATAAAATCGGATTTTGTTCAACTTCTGTGTCGCTCTTGGATCCTACACTGAAGCCTGACAGTACGATCTGGCCATTCATGGATCCAGCGCACAGTTCCTCCGCCTTGGATCGTCTGGCTCAGGTAGAGGATTATGTTCAGCAGCATCAAGCGCAGATGAACGCCGCGCTTTCCCGACTCCAGCAGGCTACGGTCGCTCTGGAGGAAACCCGGGCGATGTTGGAGCTTCGGGGTCCTCCGACGGCGACCGAAGCAAACGTTCACGCCCCCCAGCCACCTCCTACTGCGCCGCTACCAGCTCCGATAGACGCTCCTGAACCCCGTGTCGGCGCACCGGAACGCTTCGCGGGGGATCCCCAGTCATGCGGAGCGTTTATCACCAACTGTTCCCTGCTCTTTTCTCTCCAGCCACGAACCTTCGCGTCAGAGGCTGCCAAGGTGGCATACGCTATCACGCATCTCACCGGCAAGGCTCGTTTATGGGCAGCAGAGGAATGGGAGCGACAGGCACCTTCATGCTCCTCTTTTCACGCATTTTCCACAGAGCTACGGAAGGTGTTTGGCCGAGGTTCCTCCAGAACCGCTGCGGCCGAGGAGTTACTCACCCTGCGTCAGGGTCGACGGAGCGTTATGGACTTTGCCGTCGACTTCAGGATCCTGGCAAGTCGAAGCGGCTGGTCATCTGAAGCCCTTGCCGACGTGTTCCTGCATGGCCTGGCCGATCGTATTAAAGATTTAATGATCGCCTACGAGAGGCCCACTTCTCTGGACGCAATGATTGACCTTGCCATTCAGATAGATCAACGGATGCAGACGCGCCGGCTCTACGATCAGCGTAGCCCTCCGCTCCTAGCAGCTGACAACCAGCTGGGTCAGACCTCTACACTGCCGCAGCCACAGTCGGTACAACCAGCAACGCGGAACCCCCAGGCTGCAGTTGGGGAGGAATGGTCAGAACCCATGCAGCTGGGGCGCACCACCCTCTCCATGGAGGAAAGGAGACAGCGACGCCAGGCCAACCTATGCCTATACTGCGGCGGGAAGGGGCACTTCGTGTCGACCTGCCCAGTAAAAGGGAGGACTCACCTGTAGATAGGGAGTTACAGGTGAGTCAAACTTTCATATCTCCCAAACCCCTGCGACCCTTGTTACGCGTCCGCTTTCTTTTGCCCAGGGGCCCCCAGGAGATGGCCTCGTTAATTGATTCGGGGTCCGACGCCTGCATTATCAGTAGGGAGGTGGCTCGCCAGTTGGGACTTGGGCGGGAACCTCTGCCACAACCGGTCCCCGTCCGGGCATTAGATGGCCATCGCTTGGGCACTGTTTCGCACCGGACCGGACCAGTCAACATGTTATTAGCAGACAACCATATTGAACAGATCCAGTTCCATATCCTGGACCAGCCTGGATTGCCTTTAGTTCTGGGCCTCCCCTGGCTCCGCCGGCACAATCCACACATCGATTGGGAGACAGGAATTGTCCAGAGGTGGGGCTCCGAGTGCCACAGAACCTGTTTAAGGCACACTGACACGCCGCGAACGACTTCTATGGGAGGCCCATACTCCGCTGATTTAACTGGAGTTCCCCCGGAGTACCACGACTTACGGCAGGCGTTTTGTAAGGCCAGGGCCATGGAACTTCCGCCCCACCGGCCTTACGACTGTGCGATCAACCTCCTCCCGGGAACTTCCCCACCCAAGGGCCGACTCTACTCTCTGTCCGAACCAGAGAGGCAGTCTATGGAGGAGTACATCAGTAATTCACTGAAAGCAGGGATCATCCGCCCATCATCTTCCCCAGCAGGGGCAGGCTTCTTCTTTGTAGAAAAGAAGGATAAAACACTCCGGCCATGCATAGACTATCGTGGTCTGAATGATATCACGGTGAAAAATCGGTACCCGCTTCCGCTGGTTTCCTCTGCATTTGAGCTGCTCCAGGGAGCAACTATTTTTACAAAACTGGATCTGCGTAATGCCTACCACTTGGTCCGCATACGGGAGGGGGACGAGTGGAAAACAGCCTTCAACACCCCAACGGGGCACTATGAATATCTGGTAATGCCTTTTGGACTCACCAACGCTCCGGCGGTTTTCCAGGCCTTGGTGAACGACGTTCTGCGAGACATGCTCAACAAGTTCGTGTTCGTTTACATTGATGATATATTGATTTACTCAAGGAGCAGGGAGGAACACGTACGCCATGTCCGCAGGGTGTTACAACGGCTCTGGGAGAACGCCCTATTCGTTAAGGCAGAGAAGTGTGAGTTCCACTCGACCTCTGTATCCTTTTTGGGATACATTATATCGCCGGGGAGCATAGAGATGGACCCCGCCAAGGTTTCTGCGGTTCGCAACTGGCCAGTACCAGACTCTAGAAAACAGTTGCAGAGGTTTTTAGGGTTTGCCAATTTTTACCGGCGGTTCATCCGGAACTACAGCTCCGTGGCAAATCCCCTTACCGCCCTAACTAGTTGTCTGAAACCATTTGTGTGGTCACCAGAGGCCGATGCGGCCTTCCGGACCTTGAAGAAGCGTTTCACTTCCGCTCCTATCCTCCGAATCCCAGAACCGGCCCTTCAGTTCGTGGTGGAAGTGGACGCATCAGACATCGGAGTCGGGGCGATTCTGTCCCAGAAAGCCACTGCAGATCAAAAGCTGCACCCCTGTGCCTTTTTCTCCCGCAGGCTTTCGTCAGCTGAGAGGAACTACGACATTGGGAACCGGGAGTTACTGGCCGTTAAGCTGGCTCTTGAGGAGTGGCGTCACTGGTTGGAGGGAACGAAGCTTCCCTTTGTAGTATGGACCGACCACAAGAACCTGGAGTACATCAGGTCAGCCAAGAGGTTGAACTCGCGCCAGGCTCGATGGGCACTGTTTTTTACCAGGTTCAACTTTTCCCTTTCCTACCGGCCGGGGTCTAGAAACGGCAAACCTGACGCCCTCTCCCGTCAGTTCGAAGCAAACGTTGAACCACCGAAAAGTCCAGAAACGATCCTTCCCCCAAGCTGCCTAGTAGCCTCCCTCACCTGGGACGTGGAGGAGAGGGTTCGGGCGGCCATCGCCTCCCAACCTGGACCTAGCGCATGCCCGGATGATCGGTTGTATGTTCCAGCAAGCCTAAGATCTGAGGTCTTGGAGTGGGGCCACGCCTCTAGGTTAGCCTGCCATCCCGGAGTCCGGCGGACGAGGGCCCTGTTGCGTCAGAGATTTTGGTGGCCCTCTCTCGACAGGGATGTTCAGAGTTACGTGCAGGCCTGTGTCCCCTGCAATCAGCACAAAGTTCCCCGCCAGGCCCCGGGGGGTCTTCTTCAGCCATTACCTGTTCCAGTTCGCCCATGGTCCCACATTGCCTTAGACTTCATCACAGGTCTGCCCCAGTCCGACGGGAACTCCGTTATCCTTACGGTGGTGGACAGATTCAGTAAGATGGCACACTTCATTCCCCTTCCGAAGTTGCCGTCGGCGAAGGAAACAGCCCATCTTATCGTTCAGCACGTCTTCCGTCTTCACGGATTACCGGAAGATATTGTCTCCGACCGGGGCCCCCAGTTTTCTTCCACCTTTTGGGCCGAATTCTGTAAACTACTGGGGGCTACTCCCAGTCTGTCATCGGGCTTCCACCCGCAATCCAATGGACAGACGGAGAGGGTAAACCAGGACTTAGAGACCGCTCTACGCTGCATGGTCTCTCAGGACCCCTCCTTGTGGTCCTCTTTCCTGGTTTGGGCAGAGTATGCCCACAATTCTCTGCCCAGTTCAGCTACGGGATTCTCCCCGTTTCAGTGTGTTTACGGGTACCAACCCCCGCTTTTCCCATCACTCAACAATAACGTCTCTTGTCCTTCTGCCCTAGCTTACATCCGTCGGTGCAGACGAACGTGGGCCCAGGCTCGGGCGTCTCTGCAACGCGCCACAGGTCGCTACTCCATACAGGCAAACCGTCACCGAAACCCCGCACCAGTCTACCAGGTGGGCCAAAGGGTCTGGCTCTCTACCCGGGATCTACCCCTACGGGTAGAATCAAGAAAATTGGCACCAAGGTTCGTGGGACCCTTTCCCGTTCAAAGGATCATCAACCCGGCAGCTGTAAGGTTACGGCTTCCCAGGACTATGAGAGTCCATCCCACCTTCCACGTCTCCAGGGTGAAGCCGGTTCATGAGAGTCCCCTAGTCCCGACCCGCCCACCCCCACCGGCACCCCGTCTCATTGATGGGGGGCCCAGCCTTCACTGTCCGGCGCCTTCTTCGTTCCCGTCGCCGCGGGAGGGGACTTCAGTACCTGGTAGACTGGGAGGGCTATGGTCCTGAGGAAAGGTCGTGGGTCCCCGCCCGCAACATCCTGGATCCCCAGATGATTCGGGATTTCCACCAACAGCATCCTGACCAGCCGTCACGGGTCATGAGGAGGCCAGGCCGCCCCAGGTTGCGACCCAACCTACAACTATCGGGCTCGCCTGAATTTTAGGCATGAGCGGGGAAACTGTCCTCCCACCTGCTTTGGAACGTCAGGGGCCGTTCCTTGAGGGGGGGGTTCTGTCACAGCTGCTGATCTGCTCCGGTCTTGCCCTCCCCTTCCTGCTGCTCCAGTCCCGTGTTCTCGATTGTGCACACCTGCTCTAAGTTACCAATCATCCACACCTGCAGTTCATCAGCAATCAGCATGCCTATTTAAGGGACAGTTTCTGAAGGTCTCTCTGCCAGATCGTGTGTGCATTTATGTCGCTCGTTCCCGCATTGTGTTTTTGGATTGGACTTTGGTTTCGGACTCTGCCTGTGATTGACCTGTCTCTGTTCTGTTGCCCCGGTAAACTAGTTCGCCTGCTTTGTGTTCGACTACGAGATTGCCTGACCCTCTGCTCGTCTGCCTGGAATAAAATCGGATTTTGTTCAACTTCTGTGTCGCTCTTGGATCCTACACTGAAGCCTGACAGTGCCATTGATTCCCGCCATTCATGATTACGCTGCCAAACAGACTACATTGATGCAAGGGCACATGTTCGCTTTAAAAATGGAGCGAAGTGAGCACCGGATAGTGTATTTATGTTAACATTATTATTTCACCTTTTCCCTATTATTTTCTATTATTCCTTTTTTATATGTCTGAGTTTGGCTCTTTTTTGCACTGGTACTTCAGAGATTGTCTGTCTGTCTGTCTGTATCTGTTGTTCAAGCTGCTTGCACTTATCAGGACAATGGCTGGAGGCTGACTGAGAATATTGCAGCATGATCAGACAAAATGACAAAAGTGAGGTGAATAATCGTGTTAATACTGCAGTGAAACTGTGAAAAAGAGATACTGATATAATACAGTAGAAGGCAACTCCTTGTCTAACTGGTAATTCTCACATGTTGAATTGATAATCCTTCCCTCACAAATTCAATTCAATTCAATTTATTTATATAGCACCTTTTACAATAAAATTGTCTCTAAGTGCTTTACAGAGCAAACAAAGGATGGTATTTATTACAACAAAAAAGGGGACCTAAAGCAGAAAATGTTGAATCTGTAACTGATAAGGAATAATTATTATCAACTTTAAAATGACATTTAAAAAAGCTGCTTTCCAAACTTTTGGAAAAAAATACTTTTTTTCCCAATTATGATTCTGTTTGTATGATTTGCTAACCATTGCTTTCAGAATATTATAATTTATTCACTGGATAAATTCATTGAATCTACATTTAGCCAGGCACCCTGACAAGCACATGCTGAACATTGAAATTATATTTAAATTTGTTGAACAGCTTTTTCCCAAAGCCATCACCACACTGAAGAGATCTGGGAAAAGTTATGCACTTCTTAAACACATGTTGTAATAAAATATTTAGGTGTGATTAAACAGGTGTAATTCGATGACACCTATTTTTTGTGGTTTTATCTATCTATCTATCTATCTATCTATCTATCTATGTGTTTTTATGGCCATAAAAACGTTCAGCAAACGTTCAGTAAGCTAAAAGCTGAATGTTGAAGTTTGACACCTCTTTGAATATGGGAAGCTGCTGTTTTGCAAGTTTCTGTTTGTGTTCCTTTTGCTTCCCGAATCCCTCCATCCAGTATCTAATGACGTGTCACCTCACTGTAAATACTTCCAAAACAACTCATTTTGTTCCAACAGCCTCAGCATCTTTTTTAATTTGTTTCCAGTGCTGCCAGATGCAATTGAGATGAAAGAGACAAGGCACTCTGAGGCATCAGTTAGCACAAATAATTTTATCAACGTTAACAAGACTATAAGGAGATTGTTGGCCATCTAGGGTTTTGCTGGTACTTGTGAGAAAATGCCTTATTTTAATGTCATTATTTTGATGCATAGATCAGTAAAGTCAGGAAATCCTTTACTTGTGGGTTTGACATAAGGCTTAGGGTTAGGGTTAGCATAAGCATAGGGTTAGGGTTAGGGTTATTAGCATTAGCATAAGCATTAGCATAAGATTGTACAAAACACATTATCAAATGAAGGCCAGGCGGGGTAAAGTTGTTTTTAAGTTCAAGCAGTGATAAGTTTCAAGTATATAGCAAACAATTACTGCGGCCCGTCAGGGCCAGCAAGACCTTCTCTACTGGTCCAAACATACTCAGAAAAGTTATTTTTTGTAAATATGTAAATAAAATTATTCTTCATAGTCTGTTCTGTTCATGTCAATTCAACATGTGAGGATGTCCAAATTATTCCATTAAAAACCTGCAGCTGATACAAAACGCTGCAGCCAGAGTTCTGACAGGAATCAGCACCAGGGAGCATATCTCTCCAGTTTTAGCTTCTCTTCACTGGCTTCCAGTGAAATTTAGAATAGACTTTAAGATTCTCCTTCTAACATATAAAGCTCTAAATGGACTATCTCCATCATACCTGCAGGATCTCATAGTTCCGTATATACCTAAAAGAACACTCAGATCACAGAGTGCAGGTTTACTTGTAGTTCCTAGAATTCATCAAAGCAGACTGGGAGGACGAGCTTTTAGCTATCGGGCAGCTTTACTGTGGAACCAGTTACCAACCTGGGTCCAAGAGGCAGACACCACGTCTGCCTTTAAGATCAAACTTAAAACCTTTCTGTTCACTAAAGCATATAGCTAGCCTCAAACCAAGTGTGTAGGGCTGACAGATCTAGTTTAGTCAGTTTTCACAGCTATAGCTAGAATAGGCTCATCAGACTCTTATTCTTCAATTTTTAGCACAGCTATGCTGATATAGGCCTACGCTGCTGGGGACAAACACATGATCCACTGAGCAGTTCCCCTCTTCCTCAACACCAACCACTCCCTCACGTCCTCTCCTCCTTTTCTTCTTCTTTCTCCTCCTTTTATTTTCACCGGGATTATCTGGGTCCAGTCTTCCTTGTCGTTCTGTGTGTCTCCCCCCCTTCTCTCTCTCTCTCTTTCTCTCTCTCTTTGCAGGTCTTCCGTCTCCAGGCCTTCGTGCTGTACGGACATTAGCCTATGGCAAACTCAGGGTCCGCTGTCGGCACCTGCCTATACTGTTCATCTCTTTATAACAACCTGCTATGCTGTATTATGTGTATATATGTCTGATATGTTTGTATTTCTATGATTGTATTTTGTCTGTATTTCTTTGGTTTTATGATTGTATCTGTTCTCCCTCTCTCTCTCTTTATTCTCTCTGTCCTGTCTCCCTCTTTTATTCCTCCTTTACCCAGCCAACTTTCAGCAGGATGGTTCCCCCTTGTAAGCCTGGTCCTGCTCAAGGTTTCTTCCTGTTAAAAGGGAGTTTTTCCCTGCCACTGTGCTTACCTGGGGGTTCAGGCTCTGGGTTTCTACCTCTGTAAAGCACTTAGAGACAATTTTATTGTAAAATGTGCTATATAAATAAAATTGAATTGAATTGAATTGAATTGAATTGAATGTCATATTATATCCGCTTTTGTGCTGCTTCCAGTGTTGCATATTATGGTAGAGTTTTTATCCAATCATATTTCAGCTAGCTTGTGTTGTCAGGTTTGATGAAATCTGCCTAAGGCCTTCAGAATCAACAGAGAAGGCTCTTCAGCGCTGTACGTGAACAGACACAGTCAGTTGTGATAGCCAATCAGATCATGAGACTGCGACACCAAGGCAAGCTTGAAGGTCTTACGCTGAACTGGACATGTACGTGTCCTGTGATTGGATAAGCACATTCGTGAGAGCTGGCACTTGGAAATAACTTTGAATTAAACTTCAGATCCAGCTACCGACAGCTATCGAAGAAGGAGGAGAAGAGATAGATTTGGTTGCGTATATACTAGCCACGCCATTTACAAGACGGACCTTTTATGAAAAGCTGGATCTTGTGAGGACGGCCAACCCCTATGCTAGCTAGATTTGTTTTCAAGTAAGCAGGCGCTGTGGAGGAGATCTGGTGAGTGCAAGCATTTTATTTTTATTTTTAATATGTATTTTATCATTTTATTTCATTAGTATTGAATCAGTGATAACAAAATAGTGGACAAAATACTAAAAAAATCTAAACTTTTGATTTATTGTTCCCCACCACCTCCAGCGACGAACAATCTGTTGTCTGAGCGCCCAGGTGAGCCAGAGAATGGAAAGGCTCCGCCCCTTGACGTCCCGCTGACACTGGTGCAGAAAGGTCCAGTTTTGCCTGCAGTCAGACACTGGCCCACAGCTGACCCACCATCAGTAGCTCCAGGTCTGCAGATTCCTGCTCCGCCTCCCCTGGACTTTACCTCCTGTCCCCGCCATCTGAAAGTCCTGTCTCCTGTTGAGTCATTGAAGGTCTTCTCTGTACCGGTGGTGTTCCCCAGAGAAGACAACGCTCCTCCAGACCTGCCGTCTGGGCCCAGGTGGGCCGCTCTGGGCTAGAGACCCTCCAACTGTGGCAGCCCAGCGGTTCAGGAGGAGGAGGACTCCACAAGACCCTGAGGTAGGAGGTGCCAGTAACAACTTCAGTTTCAGACAGAAGGCTCCTGAGGCCAAGAGGTGGGAGGCACCTCAGACCCAGACTGGAACAATGCCAGCCCCGATGACAGCGTCGACGACCACACCAGTACCGACGACGGCCGCGATCCCAGCATCCAAGGTTGTGTTTCCCGTGGCAATGACAGTAACACCCAAAATGAAGGCTGTACCTCCTTTGGCTAAGGCTGTAGCTCCAGCAGCTAAGGTGGTGCTTCCAGCAGCAGAGACTGTGATCCCTGCATCCAAGCCCCTGACCCCTGCTGCCAAACCTCTGACCCCTGCAGCCAGGCCTCTGAACCCTGCAGCCAAGCCTTAGACTCCTGCAGCCAAGCCTCCATTCCCTGATCCCAGCCAAAAGGACTCTGACTTCTGCAGTAAAGCTTGTGACTTTTGCAGCAAGGGCTGCCATCTTTGAACTGCTCCAGAGCCTCAGGCTAAGGCTGTCCCAGTCAAAGCTAACGCTGTTCCAGAGCTCTGGGCTGAGGTTGTTCCAGAGAAAGCTGAAGCTGCCTCTGAGGTTGTCTCTGAAGAAACGGAAGCTGTCTTGGCTAAGGCTGTCACTCTTGCGGCTAGCCCTTTGACCCCTGCTGCAAGGGCTGCGACCCCAGCAGCTAAGACCATGTCTCCTGAAGCTAAAGCGAGAGCTGTAACTCATGCGGCTAAGACTGAGACTCCTGCATCCCAGGCTGTGACCCCTGCAACAAAGGCTGTGACTCCCACAGCGACTCCAGCAGCTAAGGCAGCTACACAGCAGCTAAGGCCGTGACTCCAGCAGCAAAGTTTGTGGCCCCTGCAGCAGAGACTGCGTCTCCCGCGGCTAAGGCTACTACCCCTGAAGCTAAAACTGCTCCCAAACCACAGGCTAAGGCTGCCCCTGTTGAAGGTTAAGCTACTCCCTACTCCTCAGCTGAAGTTGTCCCTGTAGAGACTGAATCTGGCCCCAAAGAGCCTGAAGTTGCCCCAGAGTCCTAGGCTGAGGCCGTCCTCGAGGAGGCTGAAGCTGTCCCAGAGCTACTGGCTGCAGCTGCCCCCGTAGAAGCAGATGCTGCCTCTGAGCCCATGGATGAGATTGCCCCTGAAGAAGCTAAGGTTTCCCCAGCGCCCCCGTTGGTAACTGTCCAGTCTGAAGGGACTGAAGTTGCCCCAGAGTCCTAGGCTGAGGCTGTCCTTGAGGAGGCTGAAGTTGTCCCAGAGCTACTGGCTGCAGCTGGCACCGTAGAAGCAGATTCTGCCTCCGAGCCCGTGGCTGAGACTGCCCCTGAAGAAGCTAAGGTTGCCCCAGCGCCCCCGTTGGTAGCTGTCCCTGTAGAAGTGGAGGCCATTTCCGTAGAAACTGAGGCGCCCCCTGTTGAAGCTAAAGCCACCCCTGTGAAAGCAAAGGCTGTCCCAGAGATCCCGGTGAGCACCAAGAACCTTGTGGATACTGGGTCAGGAGTGGTCCCTCCGTCAGACACCCCTCCTCGATGGTGGTTGAAGGACCATCCTGATGGACCAGGTAGGGCGCCATTTGGGTTTGGGGGTGTGGAGGGGGGGAATGTTAGGGTTCTACAGTTTTTGGGTTTCTGGTGGGTGTTTGCTTTGTGTTCTTGTTTTGTCCACTAGGGAGCGTGGCAGCCTGGGTCTTCGCTGGTGACGGGGCGCACCTGTGGCTCATCGACAATCAGAGGTGAATATGAGGCAGCTGCACTCGAGCACCAGCGCTGGATCGTTGCCTCACCTGCAGAGTGGTACCAGACTAACTTTGACTAGTTTCCTGTGTCGCTGAATTTTGTTACTCATGAGATTTTGTCTCCTTGTTCCCAAGGTCGCCACGTTCCTTGAGAAGAAGTCAGAGTTGGTTTTTGGACACCCTGAAGTGGAGCCTCCTCATGAAGAGTTTGATTTTGGAGACTTATGATTGTTGTTGTTTTCCTCCATTTTGGAACGCCTACTGTTTCCCTGGCTGTACACCCAATAAAAGGATTTTTTGTTTTTTGAGAGCCAGTACCGTACCTGCACTTTGGTCCTAAACACAACGCTCCCTAACAGTTAGTGTTTCGTTGGTGTCTTAGATGTAAACTGCGACAATGAGCAGTGTATTGGACAAACTTGATAAGCTCACATAGTTTTGTTGATTAATCTCTTAAAATCATGTTTTATCTTTGAGTTTTATCTTGTTTTTATGTTTTATCTTTGTGATTCTATATGGATTCTCGAGCTGTGGTATCATATTGATGGTATTATGAGGTGTATTAAGTACGACATCACTGAAGACCTAGGCGTGAAATGCACGGCCCACCACCGCTGTACATCAGGTTTTAATGCGTTTCTCGAGGCATGGAGACTGCAGCACTGAAAGTTTGAAATACTGTGAATTTGATAAAAATACAAGAAGACTTCAGTTCCTTTATTAGAGTTGTGGAGGCTGGAATGCTGATGGAGGGCACAGAGAGGGTGTATGAAGCTCAAGTGCAAAATGTGAAGCAAGTAAAAATGAAAAATGTAGTGACTGCTGAGCAGTTATGGAACAGAAATGGGCTCTGTGGAATGAAGTTAATCAACAACCCATCTTGATCATTAAGAAGCTGTAATCTTTCCCAGTGAGCACTCCAACCATTTTTAAAAGATCTACATATATTTATGTAGATCGGGTTGCCACAGATCATTATTCTTTAAAGAAAATATTGTCTAATCTTTGAGGGTCATATACCTTTACTATTCAAGATTTGTGAGTAGTTTGGTATTTTTATGAATTTTTTTCACTGTCATGGCTAAGGAATCAACAATAAAGAATGCGTCCAAAATAATGTTAAAAGGTAATTTTTATTAAAACAAAAAGAGAAGAATGCAACATGCATATGTTTAAAACAGCCATACATTCGCAAGAAGATAGTGAATATCTAACTCTCCAAAAGTGACGTTTGCCAGGGTTTTGTATCTTGGTCTTGGTGGAGAAACAAGGCAGAAAACAGTTGTAAATCCTTAAGGATGTCTGTCACAGTACACAAAAATTAATGTGAAGAAAATAGTCAAAATTTAACTGACCCTTTAAACCTCAAAGCCTCTGCGGTCTCCAGTTCTCTTTGAAAGCTTATCACTCTCTTCATCATTCTTGTCACAGCACAAGCTTTCACTCGAGTGCTACTCCCTCTGATCAGCTGCCAATACCAGGCACCATTGAAAACAGGTGGAAAAACTTAAGAATTAAACAGGTGGGTGTAATGTTGCAAGTCCAGAAAGTGTGTTGTGTTGTTAAGGGTACAATGGAGACCATCTTGTAAATATAAACGTTTTCCCAGCTCTTGCAAGGTCATATATGTCCTGAGATGGTAGTGCTTACCTTGGCGCAATGACAGAAAAAGGCAGACTATAACTTTCGATGGATTACAAGCATAATGATTAATATTTGATGGTATTGACAAGTTCTGAGAATGAGAGGCGTGTGACTGGCACATCTTTCAGTAGTGACTTGGAAATAAGTGACTGAACTAACAGCAGGCAAATATATTAACTGAAAAAGTATGAACTTCTACCATACATAGACTAATCCAATAATATTTTAAGTATTACTTTGCTAGGTAGTGGATGTTATATAGGGAGACTCACAGAAATTTAATTAATTCTCAAGGGCTTGTGTGAGCATTCTTCACACTGCATGTCTGCAAAGTAGGGCTTGCTGAGAATGTAATCTACAAGACTTACAAAGAGTTGTTGGCTTGTCCTGTTATTGATCAATAAATTAAGATAAAGATCTTGAACCCTTAAACATACCCAACCTCTACTAAGATAAGAGAGGTAATGGAGGTAAGACTTAAATTAACTACATGACAGAATGCTAGTGGGCTCACTTATTGCTGGAGCTCAAGATGTTGCTCCGATTAAGCTGCCATCCTCATTGGAATTCAGACAGTGTCCTGGACTACAAAACTGTCAGCCTACTTATCACCATGGGATGGATAAAACGCAGAGCCATCTGTGAATCAGTCAGCATGGAGAACTGTATTTTATCTCTCTAAGAAGATCCTGAGGTGCAGTTCTAGTGAGGAAAAAGGCTGTGGTCATTTTTCACCTGGAAAGCCTAATATGTCCTGACACGTTGCATTTGCTGCTTTAGCAGTTTACAACCGTTTTAAGAAATAATAAAGGCCTTTGATTCATATCTGCTTTTGTCCATGCATGCATGCATGCATGCACATTCACAGGGAGAAAGGTTGCCTCAAAATACAATAAGTGGCCTACAGACACAGTGACCTGATTGGCATTGATTTCTTCACTTGTGGACTTTGTGGAAGGAGCAGTTTAATCTGCTTGTTAAGGAAAGTTTCTATGCCAGGCCCAATTTTACTGCATGGACGTCACTATGTTTCCAACAACTCTTTCACTCATTTGAACTGTTTTAAAGCAGCACTCACTCAGTATCAACTTGTTGCCATAGTGAAGAGCATTTTTTTTAAATCAAGACCAGCAGACTAATAGACTGATTACTTCATCTATTGTAGTTCTACTTTAATGGATAATGCTATTAACATTTTTTTTCAGTTGGGAGCAAACAAGAATTAAGAATTAAGAATTAAAGAAACAGTTAGCTAATACAATTCAGGAAAACAGCGGGTCGGCATGGTGGTTCAGTCAGTAACACTGTCAACTCAGAGCAAGATGGTTTCCTGTGTGGAATTTGCATGTTCTCTTTGTGTCCACTCGGGGTTTCTCCAGCTTCCTCCCACAGTCCAAAAACATGAATTTATTTTGGAGGATAGGGTTAGGGCAACTTAGCTACTCTAAATTGTCTTTAGGTGTGAATGTGATTTTGAATAGATGTTTTGAGGCTTTGGATGTTGGCCTTGCAATGAGCTGACTCATCCATGCCTAAGGCAGATGGATGGATGATTAGAAAAAAAGTGACAAGCTATTACAACATTTATTAAAACCTCTAAAGACTTAATAGCCCATCAACTCAAATACTGGCCAAGTTAAAGCTTATGTGCATAAAAACTGCTTCTTACACACAGACTGCAGCCTCAAACTATACATTTCTTGTATATATAAATATTAGATTTTACAGAAACCTTGTAAAGTGTAACACATAACAGCCCTGTACCACTGCAGGCCAGCTCTTTGCCAGTCAATGATTAGTTATTCCTTTTCAACATATCCCCTCATGGACTGAAAGATCCCAGTTGCCCAGGATTTTGTGTTGTGGCCAAGAACAATGTCAGCAATACAACAATAGGAGGGACAAGACAGATTAAAACCATCTCAGACACAGCTATATACTACTACTAATAATAATAATGGTTCCTCTGTGAACTGGGAGAGAAGGATTGAATTTGAATGGATTAATATTGTTGAATCAGTCGGTCAGAGTAAGAAGTGGATTTTTATGTGCCTGTCTTCTTTCTTCTTTGATCTTTCTTCTTTGTTGTTCTGCGATTCTGCAATCTCCAAATTGCGATAATCTGGAGATAATAATAACATATCCTCACCTGCTGGGCCTTGTCCTTCACTTGAGCCTTATTAAAGTCACTACAATTACAGCAGGGTCCTCAACCTCTGGACCTTGTCCATTGGTCAGGCCTTAATAATCATAATTATCATAATAGTTTTCTCTTAAGTTTTAATATTGCTACTGAGAAATCATGATCACAAACGTGTTTCAAGACCGTGAGGCCACTGACTGCAGATGAATGACACACACTGAAATGTTCAGGTTCAATATGTCAGGTGCCGTTGCCGATCTGCTTTGGTTTATTGCATTTGTTCTGTTTGCCCCCTAGATGCTGTTGGTGACCGCTAAACCCCAGCCGGTGATGCACAACTGTTGCCAGTCGCCATCAACCCTTTACTTAAGACACTGGCAGCAAGTCACCTTGTGTGTGGGATCGTTGCATTGCCTGAGTGGTAACTTGAGTGTTTTGGACTGATCTATTTGTGAATTATGTGATTAAAACCTTTAAATTTCTGCACTGGTCTTATGGTTTGCTTTTTGGTTCCCGTTCTAACACAATATCTTTTAATGATTGCACTAATGCTGGATCAATACCCACTGATGTGGATTTTGGAGTTTTATGATTGTTGGTTTTTTTCCTCCATTTTGGAGCGCCTTCTGTTTCCACAGCTGTACGCCCAATAAAAGGGTTTTCTGGTCTTGGAGCGCCTGCCTTGTACCTGCACTTGGGTCTTAAACACAACGAAACATAACAGAACAATCCAGTCAGCATGGACCCAGTAGATATAATGTTTTCTCTGTTAGCAGAGGGCTTCAAGCTCCCAGACAAGCAGCTGCTCCTTCCCGAGAGGGCGGCAGTGGCACAGGTAGAGACCAAATTGCTGATGACCCTGTTGCTACCGACTCCTGCTGCTGCTCCTTCTACTGTTCCTGCTGGTACTGCTCTTGCTGCTGCTCCTGCTGCTACTGCTTCTGCCGACACTGACACTGGACCCAGTTCACCTCGCGTGGGCGACAAGAGGCTGGCCACTTATCTGAACCAGCCCGTAGCTCTCCCCCAGATTCCTCCTCTGTGGGATCCTGCTGGGATTTCCCCACTTCTTGCGAGTCCCAGCCCAACTGCGCCTCCTGGTCTTTCCGGTGCAGTGTCAGGGCAAAGGTGGTCCAGCCCCGGTGCTTCGGGCATCTCTCCGGGTCCAGACAAGCACGCTGCAGTCTCCGCATATTTCTTGAGCCCCTTCGCTCCGCCCGCTGGTCAAAAGGTTCTCCCTGACCCAGCTCCTGTACCAGAATTGGAGTCGGTTCCGATTCCTGCACCAGTCAAGCCAACTCCCACATGGCAATTTAGCTCCTGCTTCCACACCAGCCAAGTTAGCTCCTGCTCCTGCACTAGCCGAGTTAGCAACGGCTCCCACGACAGCCAAGTCTGCCACAGTGAGGTCTGTGCCAGTTCCAGGGTCCAGTGTGGTGAGTTCCCTACCAACTCTGGCGACGATGAATCTGCTGTCTGAACGCCCAGGTGAGCCAGAAAGTAGAAAGACTTCCCCCCTCGAGGTCCCGCTGACACTGGTGCAGAAAGGTCCAGCGTTGCCCACAGTCAGGCACCGGGCCACAGCCGACCCACTGTCAGTGGAACCAGGTCTTCAGTTTCCTGCTCCGCCTCCCCTGGGCTTCACCTCCTGTCCCTGTTGTCTGAAGGTCCTGCCTCCTGGTGAGTCGTCGCAGGTCTCTGGGTCTCTGTCCCAGTGGTGTTCCCTAGAGAAGGTGATGCTCCTCCGGACCTGTCGTCTGTGGTCAGCGGTCCAACGGGCCCAGGTGGGCCGCTCCGGGCTGTGGCAGCCCAGCGGTTCTGGAAACGAGGGAGGAGGACGCCACAAGACCCTGAGGTAGGAGGTGCCTGTAACAACTCCAGTTACAGGAAGAAGGCCCCTGAGGTCAAGAGGTGGGAGGCACCTCTGACCCAGACAGGAACCACGCCGGTTCCTAGGACAGCGCCGACACCCACGCCGGCTCCGAGGGAAGCGCCGAAGTCCACACTGGTGCCAACGATGGCGTCGACGTCCACGCCCGGCCCAACGACAGCGCTGACGACCACGGCAGTCCCAACCGCAATGCCAACACCCTCACCGGTCCTGATGACAGCACAGATGACCACGCCGGTTTTGAACACAGCGCCGATGACCACAGCGGTCCCGACGACAGCGAAGATGACCACGCTCATGCCGGCCCCGACTACAGCACTGACGCCCATGCTGATGACCCCGCCAGTCCCGACAACAGCGTTGACGACCACGCCGATCCCTGCAGCCAAGCCTCTGACCCCGGCAGCCAAGCCTCTGACCCCTGCAGCCAAGCCTCTGACCTCAGTCGCAATGGCCGTGACCCATGCAGCTAAGCCCCCGATCCTTGCAGCCAAGCCTCCGATCTCTGCAGCTAAGCCCCTGGTCCCTGCAGCTGAGGCCCTGATCCCGACATCAAGGCCTCTGA
The DNA here is from genome assembly GCA_015343265.1 of Pao palembangensis. Classification (NCBI taxonomy): domain Eukaryota; kingdom Metazoa; phylum Chordata; class Actinopteri; order Tetraodontiformes; family Tetraodontidae; genus Pao; species Pao palembangensis. The sequence continues at coordinate 7,563 of JABWDL010000309.1, read as the reverse complement.
CCACCCCGGCAAAGCTTGCGACGTTTGCAGCAAGGGCTGCCGTCCTAGTCAAAGCTAAAGCTGCCTCCGAGCCCGTGGCTAAGACTGCCCTTGTAGAAGCTGAATCTGGCCCGGCTCATCAGCGGCTGATTTGGGGAGGCTACCAACTGGTCCTGGGCTGGATCGCTGTTTGTTGCTACCTCACCTGCAGAGTGGTACAGACTGCCTTAGACTAGCTGTTCCCTGTGCTCAAGAGTGTTTTTCCCCATCTCCAAGGATGCCATATTCCCTGTGAAGAAGTCTAAGGTCTGGTTTCTGGACACCCTGCAGTGGAGCCTCCCTGTGAAGATTTGGATTTTGGAGATTTACGATTGTTGTTTTTTTTCCCTCCATTTCTTCCATGGCTGCACTCCCAATAAAAGAGTTTTCTGTTCTTGGAGCGCCTGCCTTGTACCTGCACTTGGGTCCTAAACACAATCAAACGTAACATGATGTTTCTTGCCCCCATAAGATCCAGTGCTAATCTATGTCTGCTGTCAAACCCAGTCAAGTTTTAGTGCAAATGTCAGCCAATGGGGTTAACTGTGTTGCAGGTTTATCAAAGTAATCTCTTCTACATTCAGTATTTTGCAAGGCATGGCCGTCTCACACACACACACACACACACGCACACACAGGCACACAGGCAAATTTGTATCTCTTATAACTAAATGGAAAGTGAAACATGAACTATATTGTTTCTTTGGAGATATTAACTATTCAACTGAAAAATACTAAGAATAGCCAAATGCAAACACATACAAAGATACATTGACAGACACCATCATATCCCCATATATTCTTCAGCTTGCTTTAATACTAAAAAGCCCGAGGGATGTTCTTTATATTATTATAATGATCTGAATAATTAATACATCTGAAAGGTTTCAGATATGGTTAAATCTAAATATGTTCAAATTGATTTGGAAATTCCATAAAAGGTGCAACATTGGAGCCTAAAGTAAATTGATCCCAGTAAGCAGATTATCATCTCCACAAATGCACGCATGCACACAGGCATGCACACACACAGGAGTTTCGTATCCTAATCCAATGAGAGACTTTCTCCGATGCCTCTGTAGACAATAGCAACGAGTCTGTGAATTTGAAATGGCCGTAGATGTTGTACAAAACACACCAGCACTGCAAGGTAGCTGTACTTGAGCTTATGCCTATTCCTTGCCTTCCCCTCAGGGGACTCTCTCCGTAAAGACGATTCTACTTTTTGGCCTTGAAAATAATTGCTTAAAATAGTACATGAACTCTTGTTAAGACACAAATCCCAGTCTGATATAATCTGACAACAGGGTGGTTGATTGGTCAGCATTGGTCCAGGATGCTTTCTGGCCCTTAGGAAGCAGGTTATCAGCAATAGGTGAGTTTGTTGACCAAAGATCCCAACTAAACTTGTTCCAGTATGCCCTTTCCAAACCAGCTGTGTTGCTATGTTTGTTTTTTCCCTGCTGTGCTCACCAGACCTTTGTGTCTCAGCTGACATTGTCCTACCTTAAGTCCCTGTTGGGGTCTTCATGTCTTGCCACTCCACATGCTGACTTGCTGGTGCCACCCTGGACACTGAAGTATTTTAAATACTCTATTTCTCTAAGGCCCACATTTACACAAGGCTTTCGGATGCAAAGCTTTAGTTCCATTGTGCCTGTCCAATTGCACTAGAATGCCTGAAAGTGGAGCCATACGAAAATGGGGCCTGGAGAGCAAATGCTGCTGCATCCATAGGTAGAACGTGTTCAGCGATTTTTGGCATGCGCACTGCAGCTGCAGGCAACTGAGCTTGTTTGAGTAGTCATAGACCATACCTAAGCATAAAAGAACTCAGAAGAAGGACCATGGCAACAATGATAGTTCCAAGGGTCCTGTTGGTGCTCTTCACCATTTTGAGCCTTGCAAAGCTTCTTTAGCAACAGTTGGAAGCACTAAAATTTCCTTTAGAGGGAAAACTTTTGTATGTCCAGAGCCATTCTAGTTGCTTTGAGCGAATAACTTGCCTTAACGTTGAGGGAGAAACCTCTCGAATGAGATCTACAGTCGGAGTTCTAACCAAGATGGTGTGCAGGTTGTAATGTTTAAGTGACGAGGAGAGAATGTGAAAAACAGCTAATGCTTCCAGATAATCCTGTTCTACTGTGGGTGTTGTCTTTTGGCAAATGTGAAAGCAATCTGAGTATAACTGGTTGAGAAGTTTTGGACTACTACTTGCTTATGTGCCCCACTAGCATCTTCTGGTTAACTTTCTGTCTCTTAAACCTGTGGAATAAAGATTTTTAAAGCAAGAACTAGTTCTTTGTTCTGCTTTTGGGTCCTCTCCATACCCGTAACATGTGACTGTAAATATCGTTTCACAGATGTTGTGACCATAAAAAACCCTGCTATGGAAAAGCGGATTATGGCTGATGAGTAGCCTATTCTGATTTTTCTTTTGAGTGACCATGCCAATCCTGGTGAAGGAGTAGCCTAATGGTGGCATAACTCCTCAAGTGTTGGGTTCCTGTATGTTCTGGGTTTTTTTGTGTTGTCTGTGTTCTAGTTTTGTCCACTAGGGAGCGTGGCAGCCTGGGTCTTCGCTGGTGATGGGGCGCACCTGTGGCTCATCAGCAATCAGAGGCGAATATGAGGCAGCGGCACCCGAGCACCTGCGTTTGATTGTTAACCTCACCTGCAGAATGGTACCAGACTCACTCAGACTGAATTTTGCTTGTGTCTAGTAGATTGCTTCTCATGAGAGTTTTTCCCTGTTTCCAGAGTCACCACGTTCCCTGACAGGAGTCTGAGTTCTGGTCATTCGTATACCCCGCAGTGGAACCTAACCCCTTGAAGATTTGGACCTTTTGAGTTTAATGAACACTGTTTTATCTCCATCAGGAGCGCTTTCTGTTCTCCCGTGAGTTACGCCTAATAAAAAGGTTTTTTTTGTTCTTTGAGTGCCTGCCTCATAAATGCACTTGGGTCCTAAACACAATGCCACGTGACACCAAAAACAATACTTTGGGCTTTGTAGAGCTTGAATGGACATTGAGTGCGCATTCAGTAGGCTAAAAACCAGGTTTACATACCTGTGGGGGCCTGTAGAAAATAATCTTAAGAATTTGCCCCATGCGATTTATGCATACTTTGTTCTGCATAATTATGGTGAGGCCAGAAATGAGACTGTAGATGAACAGTTTGTGTTGGGATCCAATTCCTAATCATTCAGTGTGATTAGGGATGGCAGCCCCCCAAACAGAGCAACAATGATCTCACAGATAATAAACATGAGGGAAAGAGAGCGAGAAGTATTGTGATCAAGTACGTTGACGCCCAACCTTACACTTCCATCCATTCATTTTCTGTACCTGCTTTATCCATACTTTGGATCGCAGGATTCACTTACTGTCAACAACCGTACTCTTGTTGACAGTAAGTGAATCCTACAGTTAACAGGGGTTGAAGAAAGCAAGATGATTCTAGAGAAATCATCTGTGCTGACCGTCAGGGTTTATCCGATTTCCACCTGGCACTGTATAGATTACTGGCGATCCCCCACAGCTCCAAAAAAAAAAATAAATGAATAAATAAATAAGTAAACCCAAACTGCATGTCTTTGGCCACACCACCATCCAGGGTCCATCTGCTTCCCTCAGATTCAAGTTTGATGTTATTTGGCCTTTGTTTACACCGTCTGTGTTGTGCGGGAAATCTTTCCCATTCTGCGCCCAATTTGTGGGATAAAGTTCCAGACAAGCCTTGTAAATATCAATGTATTTTGAAAGGCACAAATCCAAGTTCTCTTTAAATGTTTTAGTTTTATGGTTCAGGGTTGCTCGAAGAACCAATTCTACCTTGTCATCGGTCCACTGGAAAACTTTGTTGATCACCATTATAATCGTTGTTGTTATGAAAATGGTCACTGTTGTGATCACGTGCTTCTTTACAGCGCTGAGGACGAAAGAGCCCCTACATATATGAATGCCTGGTTCATTACCGCCAGCTACTGGCCTGGAATGTGTACTACAGCATATTGGTGGTCTGTGTGGATGAAAATTGTTTTCAATATACGGCCATCTGTTTTAAAGGAATTTCCAAAAATGGGGGCCTAAAGCTGGAGTTTGCTGCTGCTATGCAAAACTGATTGCAATGCAGATAGACATCATCTTCAGAAGTAGTGTGAATGTTTTGTTTTTCTATTAATGGAGGCTAGAGACTAAACACTACATTCCATGTAGTGTATGCAGCTGTCTGTTGGTAACAGCAGTGTTACAAACTTTACAGCTGTTGCATTACTGACATTGTGTCCCTGAAGCTGAGTCCTGGTCAAGGTTGTGATGAGATTCTCAGTGTGAGATTGTCATAGTGACACCCCAAAAAATAAATCTTTTGTTGTATTAGATTGCTAGCCCAGCAAATAAGACAGACTCAAACTTGCAGCGATGTAGTGGTAACTGTCATATTATTTATAAAGGCTCAGATTGAAGTCTGAGTCTAAATCAGTTGCCCCATAATCTCCTTTTCTTCTTTTGAAGACACAAAGACACACACGCACGCATGCTAGTACACACTCTCAGAGAATGCATGAATGAAGTTTAGGAGGCAAGGGAGATGTGAGTCTCGATTAGCCATGCATAAACAGAATCAGCAAGCATACATACATACAGTATATAAAGTAAATACACCAGACATCTCTCCCTGTAATGTGCCAATACATGTTTTGCCACATTTCCATTGTCCATCCATCCATCCATCCATCCATTTTCCAACACTTACTCCAGGGAGGTGTAATCTCAGTTTCATGTAAATGTAGTGTAAAGGCATGTATTGTACACGGTTGAAGGAAGAGTCATGGCTATCAGTATTCCAGCTACAATCACAACACAAAACACCCAAGCAGCCCTGAGAACAGGTTATTAAGAAGTATAAGTCAGAGGATAAATACTGGTAAATCGTGATCCCCATCTTGGAATTTAGTTAAATCCAGTATTAAAAAAACTAAAACAGTATGGCTAACAAAGTCCTTTGCAACAAACTGGGAAAGAAGAAATGTGAAGTTGGTAGATGGGCTTTGTTTATGTAGTATTTTCCTAGTATTCTGTGGTCATTCGAAGCATTTAACATTAAGTGTTTTGAAATGTTGAAATGAAACACACATTACAATAATAAACACAATGCTTTATGGTTTAACTCGTGATTGAGCATTTGTGGTTTACCCTCTATTTGAGAATTTATGGTTTACCTTCAATTTGAGCATTTAAGAATACCCTGGCTGCACAGTCTTTATACTGATGTGTTTAAAATCACCAGCCACTTAAAGCTGTTTATAGGGGTAGCATGAGGCTAAGTACCTGTTGCAGCTGGTGGCATATGTTGTAACAATGGGGAAAATAGTAAGGCCTAGACTTAACTGCTTAGAGCTCTAGATTGATAGAGTAGCTATCAAAAATATTAGTAATTATTCACAGTTTATTACTGGTTTAAGCACAGTCCACCTTCTGGTCCCTGCTTCTGCCACCTAGTGGCTAGCGCAGGAATGTATCCGAGGCTCCTGAAGACAGTTGAGTGCGATTTTCATCACAAACTACCTGGATGAATGACCCTGATGGTAAAGTCTCAGATCATCCACCATTAGTGTGCTAATGCATTAGATCTGGGTGGTCACCTGAGAGTTGTTGGCAGGGTCGTTGGCAGTGTTTAATGTCCACATGGGCTATATTTTCAAGCTCTGCCTCCAGCCATCTCAGAACTGAAGAAGCCTTCTTGAGAGGAGGCGGAATGCCTTCAAGGAAACCTAAACAAGTCCAGTTTCATGCAGAGATCTAACTTTAAAGAAGATCAGCTGATTCCCAAACTGCTTGGAAAGACAGTTTATGGACATAAGAAGGCCCTTCGTAAAGCCAGAACAGCTTTACGAAGAACAGAACAGCTACACATCATTAATAGACATAAACAAGAACAACCCGCATTTTCTGTTTAACACCATAGCCAGGTTGATAAAGAGTCACAGCTCTGTTGAGCCTTCTATTCCTGCAGCTCTTAGCAGTGAAGACTTTGAGTTTCTTCACCAATAAAATCACTAAAATTAGAGAAAAGATTGATCAAGGTCTCTCCATGACAGCTGATGAGCTGCCATTGTTAGTAACCCCATCTAGTTCTGATCCACCACTGGACAGCTTCCTGCCCATAGACCTCCCTGAGCTGACCTCCAGAATTAATGGATCTAAACCAACCACATGTCTCCTGGACCCCATCCCAACTAAGCTTTTCAAGGATGTCTTTCGGGGCCTCAGTATTAAATCAGATCAATTTATCTTTGACAACAGGTTATGTACCTCAGGCGTTTAAGACTGCTGTTATCAGACCTTTACTTAAAAAACCTTCACTTGACACAGGTGTCTTAGCAATCTATAGACCGATTTCCAACCTCCCATTCATCTCTAAAATACTTGAGGGGCTGGTTGTGAGTCAGCTAACCAAACACCTAAAAGGAATAGTCTATTTGAAGTGTTTCAATCTAGTTTTAGAGCTCATCATAGCACAGAAACAGCACTGGTTAAAGTCACTAATGACTTCCTCATGGCATCAGACCATGGACTTGTCTCCATACTTACTTACGCATTATTACAAAGACTACAACATGAGGATTACAGGATTAGGATTACAGGGACAGCTCTAGACTGGTTTAAATCTTATCAGATAGATTTCATTTTGTTCATGTTGATGTTTCGTCTGGGTGTATAAAGGTTCATCATGGTGTTCCACAGGGTTCAGTGCTTGGGCCAATCCTGTTCACTCTTTACATGCTCCCTCTAGGAAATATTCAGTGACGCGGCATAGATTTTCATTACTATACTGATGATACGCAGCTGTATTTATCCATGAAACCTGAAGAAACAGAGCCGTTAGCCAGACTCCAGGCGTGTCTCAAAGACATAAAAGACTGGATGACCTCCAATTTCCTACTTTTAAACTCAGACAAAACTGAAGTCATTGTTCTTGGACCTAAACATCTGATGACTAGATTATCAGATAGCATTATCTCTTTGGATGGTATTACTATGTCCTCCAGTACGACTGCAAGAAACCTGGGAGTTGTCTTCGACCAGGACATGTAATTTCTCCCTTGTTATGGTTCGGTGTGGTGAGGACCCAAACGCAGAGACGAGGCAGGTTCACAAACGAAAAGTCCAACTCCTTGTCCAAACCGGACCTGCCAACCCTAGTCCAGGGTTCAGGAGCAGCGCCAGCTCCGACTGACACGGCAGCCCCAGCTGCAAACGTCGGGGCTCAGGGGCCCAGCTCAGGAGTCGGAGGCCGGGCTGCAGGAGTCGTAGCTGGCGGGGTTGCCGGCGTGGGAGACGGAGACCGAGCCGGTGGGATCGCCGGCGCTGGAGGCGGAGCCAATGGAGCTGGCGCTGGAGACGGAGACGACGCGGTTGACGGCGCTGGAGACGGAGGCAGAGCCGGAGGAGTCGTTGGCGCTGGAGACTGAGGCAGAGCCGGCGGCGCTGGAGACTGAGGCAGAGCCGGCGGCGCTGGAGACTGAGGCAGAGCCGGCGG